>KV751388.1:1045097-1105523 GCA_001698575.1 Mola mola | reverse complement strand
GAAGTGAGACTAAAATGTGAAGTAATGATTTGTGAGCAGCAGTATGGTTTCATGCCAAGAAAGAGCACCACATACGCCATGTTTGCTTTGAAAATGCTGATGGAGTAATATAGAAAAGGTCAGAAAGAGTTGCATTGTGTCTTTGTGGATCTACAGAAAGCCTATGACAGGGTGCTGAGGGAGGAATTGTGGTATTTTATGAGGAAGTCTGGAGTGGGAGAGAAGTATGTTGGACGGGCGCAGGATATGTATGAGAGCAGTATGACAGCGTTGAAGTGTGCTGTAGGAGTAGCAAATGGCTTCAAGGTTGAGTTGAGACTGCATCAAGGATTGTCCCTGAGCCCCTTCCTGTTTGCTATGGTGATGGAAAAGCTGACAAATGATGTCCGGCAGGAATCTCCATGGATGATGATTTTTTTTTTTTCAGATGAAATTGTGATCTGTAGTGAAAGCAAAAAATGATTTAAAAAAATCACACTTTAACTCTCCCTTTTATCTTTTCATCAAAGGATCAGCATTTCTGCTGATAGACCTCACAATTTAATGTGGGTACAGTGTATTTGCTCAGAGTAATATCACCCTCCCTGAAATGGCGTAGTTTCTGCCAGAATCCTTTAATTCCACTAAATACTTCAGTCATCCTTTCTTAAAACTACATCTTATTGTATAAAAGTTCTGTCTGCTCTTATTGTATATTTTTCTTATAGCCAACAAATCCCTTAAAAAGACCAAGTCCTTAGCCAACTGCTTTCCACTGAAAATCCCCCCCCAAAAAACTCACATAACACAGATGGCCACTTCAGGTTATTGTTATATCCACACCTGCACAAATATTGTTAAAAGTGTAGCTTTCACTTGGTGGACATATGGAATGCACTTCTTTTGTGATTGCTACTGCCCTGCCACTACACAGTCTTGGTCTGACTTTTCTTTATGTTGCTGCATTGTGTCAAATGTATATGTGGCATTTGAAAGTTCGGCTAATTTGATTGGTGTTTGAGTAGCTAAAACTCCAGTATGGTCCTTTAAATGGATAAACTGCATTTATTTAATATTCTACAACATTTTGTTCCTGTCAAATTACAGTGTGTGTAACTGTTGCTGAGTCTCTTGTTGCTGGCTGATGCCACAGACAGCCCAGCGGTGAGAGATTATTTACACATGATAAAACCATTATGAACAGCTTTGCCACTCCATAGGTCGACATTGTAGCTTTAATTATATTTTATATCTGAGTGTTGCACCGCTGCTGGGCATGCAGATAGCTGCAGTTAGGAGCTGATTGTGTCAAAGGTACAGTTTGTGATAAGAGCGAGCTATTAGTGCTAATTACTTTGACGAGCTCAGAAACAAAAGCCAGGTAATTAATGGACATGTAATCCACATTGTGATAGTTAAACACATATTGAATAGGACATTTTTTAAATTCTTAATTAGTCGCAGACTACAATCAGCTATATCTGATTTGTGTGACCTCCTTTTTTCCATTACAAAATGATAAAGGAAATTGTCGGCAGTTGATAAGGATCATATAAGCAGAGAAACATCGGGGTCAGATTGTAGGCTAGATCAAAAGGTTGTGCACGTTTGAAAGGAGAGACCAGAGTAGCAGGAGAATGTGGCACCAATGTCAACAGAAATTGAAAATAATATAGTTGCAGCAGTATTTCCACAGTGAGGAGGAGTGCACTAGAACAACATTTAAAAACACATCAGAAAAGATAAATAAATAAAAGTCAATTTTATTTATATGACACAATTTACAACAAAAGTCATATCATGACTCTTTTATAATCAGTTAATTTAGTTATTAATTAAATGAGATGTCAGGGTCTGGGTTTTGTTGTTGTTTTTTGTTTTGGGTTTTCTTGTTTGTTTTTGTTTCCTGTGTCCTCCTTCCATTCCCCCCTCCCTCTTGTGGTGTTTTCAGCGTGTGTGGCAGGAGGCGTGGCTGGCCAACCTTCCACCTTCCCTGGTCTACAGTGGAGGCACACCTGGTTCCCAATTTTCAGTAATCAACCACTCCATAAAACCCTGGTCATCACTCCACTATTTAGCCAGATAATTCCGATCTGCTCGGGTGTGCCTTGCTGTGTGTTTATGTTTTTGTCACCTGTGTGTAAGCTGCCACACCCTTGCTCTTCGCCAGCCTCCCCGTGGTCAGACGACTCCCGTCTCCTCCGCCGAGTGTTTGGAGAGCTGGACCCTTTTTGTATACACTTTATTCTGCTGCACTTCCACGGTTCATTAAACCTCTGAAACTGTTCGCCTGTGTCAGGCTCCGCTACTGTTGGTCCACATTTAATGCACGTGACATGACACTCAACATTCTCATGTGAGCGACAGTGGTAAGGACAAACTTACTTTTAGAAGGCAGAAACATCAAAGAAGACCCCTACCCTAGATGGGTGGCCACCTGCCTTGACTAGCAAAAATTATTTTTCAGAGATGTTGGCTTAGTCATAAATCAGATTCTAAAGATGCAGCCCTCTGAGGCTATTGCTAAGGAGTTCAATCCAATAGACTGTATAAAAGATGAAACTTATATACATGCAAGTAGCAGTTGCTCTACTCTAAGCTCCTCCCGGATGCAGCCAAGTTTGAAGCGGCGGGGATGAGCACCCCTGAGACCCCTTTACACCTGGCATCGAAATGTTTTATCTGTGATTGGATTGCAATCAGATCCCGCTTAATCACATGAAAGTAACAGTGTAAATACACTCAAAACATTTCAAGGACATATTGTGATTCCATCTGCTAGACAGCTTACGAAGGTCAAGGATGCATTGTCACCACATTCATCACAATTGTAAATGCAAATGTGTCTCAAATCATCATACAGCATAACAGCAACATAAATTTGCTCTCTCCTATGCATTAAAAAGCAGGCAGGACTCCAAACATCAATGCGATTTCACAGGACTTGCTGAGTTCTGCCTACCTACAGAGAACTGCATACCTATCGTGGGAGTGCGCACAGCACTGCTGTAATGGTTAATGCAAATAACGGCTTGAGAAAGATGGCCATGAAGTTGTCAACACACTCGTCTGTTGTGTTGTTGTTTTGTTTAAGCAATGTGCAGACGTGAAAAAGATGATGTACTATAGCCTGCTGCATTGCTTGTTCAGTGGACGAGGGTGATCGGATATCAATCGGATCTCCATGCGTGTTAATACCAGGTGTAAATGTATGTTGTCAAACGCCATCCAATAACAATCTGATCCAGAAAAATACATGTTGATGCTAGATGTAAAGGGAACATAAGTCTAAGGTCATGGGCTGACTGTGGCTCAGATGGTAGAGCGTTCGTGCAGTGATCGGAAGGGCCCTGATTCAACCCCAGACGTTGTAGTTAACATGTCAAAGAGTCCTTGAGCCTTGACCTTGTTCATGATTGATGTTCTTGAGCAAGACACTAAGCCCCAAATTGCTCCTGGTGCTGCGCCATCAGTGTATAAGAGTGTATAAATGGTTAATGCTCCTGATGAGCAGGTGGCCCCCTGCGAGATAGTCACTGCCACCAGTGTGTGCCAAACCTGTTGTGTAAAAGCGCTTTGAGTGGTCTACAATGACTAGAAAAGCACCATATACATACAGGACATTTACATTTATGGTTTTCAGCTGGCAATGGGTGGTTTGCCCACTATGGGTCAGGGAAGAGTTGCTGCCCCAAGTAGAGGAGTTCTAGTATCTTTAGGTCTTGTTTATGATTGATGGGGAAATTGAGGCAGCATCAGCAGTGATGCAGATAGGGAAGAGAGAGTAAGGAAGGCGTAGCTCTCAATTTACTGGTCAATCTATATTCCAACCATGGGTGTTACCACTAAGGGGTTGACCAAAAACACAGCGTGGGTTTCATTGATAATTGGCAAACTTTCTGGGGAAGACCTTGTCTAATTAGAAGAGACGGCATCCATCCTAATTGGGAAGGAGCTGCTCTCATTTCTACAAATATGGCCAGATTTATTAGTCAGCCAAATTAACAATTCAGAGTTCAGGCCAGGAAGTAGAGTTGCAGTCTTACACGCTTCTCCGTGCCTCCTTTAGAGTCATCCACCTACAACCCCATAGAGACTGTGTCTGTCCCCCGTCCACATAAATTCACTAAATTCACTAAATCAAATAACAAAGGTTCACATAGGAACTTAATAAAAATCAACACCACTAATGAGGCAGTTTACAAAGTAAAGAGACTTAAATGTGGACTCTTGAATATCAGATCCCTATCATCTAAAGGTGTATTAATAAATTAGCTTATATCAGATAATAATATTGATTTATTCTGCCTTACTGAAACTTGGCTGCACCAAGATGAATATGTAAGTCTTAATGAATCCACTCCTCCCAGTCACATTAACACACACATTCCCAGAGACACTGGCAGAGGTGGTGGAGTTGCAGCCATTTTCAATTCTGCCCTATTAATAAACCCTAAGCCCAAACAAAAATTTAGTTCATTTGAAAATTTCATTCTTAGCATTTCCGATCCAACCATGAAAACTCCAATTATGTTTGTTATAGTGTATCGAGCACCTGGACCCTACACTGAATTTTTAATCTGAATTTTCAGAGTTTCTCTCAGCTCTGGTCCTCAAAACAGATAAAGTTATTATTGTAGGTGACTTTAATATCCATGTAGACATTGAAAACGACAGCCTTGGTACGGCATTTCTCTCACTATTAGATTCATTCGGCTTCTGTCAGTGTGTACAAGAATCAACACACACTTTTAATCACACCCTTGATCTTGTTCTGACATATGGCATTGAAATTGAGCATTTAAATGTCTCTGCGCAAAATCTGCTTTTATCAGATCATTATCTTCTAACATTTGAATTTCTGCTCATCAACTATAAACCAAGAGTCACTAGTTATTATAGCAGATGCATATCTGAGGACACTGTTGAAAATTTTAAAGAAATTATTCCCTCTGCATTAATTTCAGTGCCATATCCCAAAATAACAGAGGAGTCATATCTTAAATTTAGCCCCTCCCAGCTTGATCACCTTGCCGATTTCACTGCCGGCTCTCTACGTGCTTCACTCGATTCCATTGCCCCAGTTAAAAAGAAAACAAAACCAGTAAAGAGACTAGCTCCGTGGTATAATCTTAACACTCGCAAGTTAAAACAGAAAACTCATAAACGGCCCTTCGCCGAGGCAGAAAAGACTACTATTCAGCGTTGATAGAAGAAAACAAGAATAAGCCCAGGATCCTTTTCAGCACTGTAGCCAGGCTGACTGAGAGCCATCATTCTATTGAACCATGCATTCCTAGAGCCCTCACTTGTAATGATTTTATGAACTTCTTCAATAATAAAATTATACTTATCAGAGAAAATATCCTACACTCCACAGATTCCAGCTCAGTAACAGGAATTATAAAGGCCGTTATTAGTCTGGATGTGTGTTTGGAAAGCTTCCATCCAAATGACCTTCATGAACTAACGACAACATTATCTTCATCTAAATCGTCAACCTGTATACTAGACCCCATACCTACTAGGTTGCTCAAAGAGGTTTTACCCTTAATTAGCAATCCACTACTAAATATTATCAATCTATCCCTTGTAACAGGTTATGTGCCCCAGTCTTTTAAAGTAGCTGTAATTAAACCACTCCTAACAAAACCTACCCTGGACCCAGAAGTTCTAGACCAATATCCAACCTCTCTTTCTTTCGAAGATTCTAGAGAAAGCAGTAGTGAAACAACTATGTATTTGAAGAGTTTCAGTCAGGTTTTAGAAAGTATCACAGCACAGAAACGGCATTGGTAAAAGTTACAAATGACCTCTTCACTGCATCTGATGAGGGACTTAACTCTATACTAGTCTTATTAGATCTTATCACAGCTTTTGACACTATCGATCATCACATCTCAGGATGGAACACCAGATTGGCATTAAAAGATCTGCTCTAAAGATGGTTTAAATCCTACCTATCTGATAGATATAATTTTGTTCATGTTAATGATGAACCATCAAGATATGACAAGGTTAGTCATGGAGTCCCACAAGGTTCTGTGCTTGGACCATTACTATTTACTCTATATATGCTTCCTTTAGGTAAGATTATTAGAAAGCACTCCATACATTTTCACTGTTATGCAGATGACACACAACTATACTTATCAATGAAGCCAGATGAAACCCATCAGTTAGCTAATCTACAGTCATGTCTTAAGGACATTAAAAACTGGATGTTTCATAACTTTTTAATGTTAAACTCTGACAAAACTGAAGTCATTGTGCTGGGCCCTAAACACATTAGAGACTCATTATCCAACAACATAGTTAATCTGGATGGCATTGCCTTGGCCTCCAGCACAACTGTCAGAAACCTGGGTGTTATCTTTGACCAGGAGCTGTCCTTTAACTCACATGTTAAACAGATTTCAAGGACAGCCTTCTTTCACCTCCATAACATTGTTAAAATCCGGCACATCCTGTCTCAACAAGATGCAGAAAAACTAGTTCACGCGTTTGTTACTTCCAGGCTGGATTACTGTAATTCTTTATTTTCAGGTTGCCCTAACAAAATTTTAAAAACTCTTCAGTTAATCCAAAATGCAGCAGCGCGTGTACTGACTAGAACTAATATCAGAGACCATATTTCCCCCATACTGGCTTCTCTGCACTGGCTCCCAATTAAATTCAGAATAGAATTTAAAATCCTTGTCCTCACCTACAAAGCAATTCATGGTCAGTCACCATCTTATCTTAAAGAGCTCATAGTACCCTATCGCCCATCCAGAACCTTACGCTCCCAGGATGCAGGGTTATTGGTGATCCCAAGAATTTCCAAAAGTAGAATGGGAGGCAGAGCTTTCAGCTATCAAGCTCCTCTCCTGTGGAACTATCTTCCAGTCTTGGTATGGGAGGCAGACACACTCTCTGATTTTGAGAGTAGGCTTAAAACCTTCCTTTTTGATAAAGCTTATAGTTAAGGCTGGCCTATCTAGCCCTTAGTTATGATGCTGTAGGTGCTGAGCTTAGGTTGCTGGGGGAACCAGATCATTTTCTGGGGGAGAGATCTGGGGGAGACATCAAAAATATCTCAATTTCTGCTGCAACACACAGCCATTAATTGTAGTTTAAATATATAGTAATGAGCCACTTTAAAGACTGCTGCTATACATATTTACTTATTTTAGAGAGCTGTACATTCAAAAATCCAGCAATTTTAAGATATATGTGGCACAAGAAGAAAAATTATGTAAAATCAGAATTTCTGATATTATTTTGGGGCCCTGTGCCAGTTTTGTGGACCTTCTGGAGGAACAAATGCAAATTGCCCTTTGAAACTATTGACAGGATACAAGAGTTACTTTATGTTCTATTTCGTGTGATTATAATAACTAACATATTTTAGTCTTATGTCGTAAAAAAACATGCAATCAGGACAGAGGCTCTATAAACTTTATTTGAAATGCTAACATTTTTCTTCTGTGTGTTTACTAAAAAACGGCTTTCAAGTGGGAAAACTGAGATTCTTTATTTCTGTCCACCTTAGTCTTTATGCTGCTATATTTCACCAATCTTTGTACTCTTGTTTAAAAAGAAAAAATGTATTAGCTCTTGATGGAGCCCACAAAGTTCAGTAAGTGTTATTTATTTTTTTTTTTTTAATTTCGTAATTAACATATATGCACAAATTATGGATCTTGTGTATGCATATTATTATCTTGCACACTAAAGATCCATAACCTATGCACTATTCTCACAGATACCATAAAATGGAGACAATCAACTAATCACATTTTATTTTAACATCAAATTGACTTACAAAGACACTCTTGCTGCCCTAGCCCTTATAACAGTAACTGTAACCGGCAGAAATTGCTATGCATACTGAAGGACAACAGGCTCAGGTGAAGGAAGGAATACACAGTTATAGACCCTGGCATTCAAATCACAAAATATTGATCTTGTATGCACAAGATTAAAAGAATAACAAACAAACAAACAAACAAAAACACATTGCGGGACTTTTGGACCTCCGTAACCCTTCATTCATTTTGCACAACTAATATTTGTAATATTACAGGGGTAGTATTACATACACAGAGACGTTTTGGGCCAGCAAAAAAGATGTCTGCATTTTCCTGTGTCCCTGCAATTCTGTCAGTGTAACATAACAATTGCAATTGCATCTTCAACCAAAATGTGTGTTGCAGAGGCAGAGTGGCACTGTTTATATTTTCGATCAGAAAAGCAGAAGAATAAGCACACAATATAAAATTCCCAAGATTTTTATTAACATCTAAGGCCTTGCACGTCCAGACTGTAACTAAAGCACACATACATGTCTTCTGGTCATTAGCACTGATGAAGAAAAACACCTGCCGAGTTTAAAGTCAATCTGACCAATGGCTTTTGTGCCACAGTGGCAATCGCTGTGATAAAATATCTCAGATGAGATAAAGATAAAGAGCTTAGTGATTTAGCAGATCAGTATGATATAGGTATACATCTTATATATGTGGAAAGTGTCTTCTTGCGTTAATATGTTTTTTTAAACTAATGAAGCTTAAGCATGTCATGTGCTCTATGACTTCTCCACACTTGCAGAACAAATACTCAGTATTTAATATATGAAATTAGTAATATTCAGCTTCTGACTTCAGGTCTATAGGTAGACATGGGCCTGACATCAAAAAGTAAGCTAAGAAGTATTGCCCCAACATGTTGGAC
The DNA here is from genome assembly GCA_001698575.1 of Mola mola. Taxonomy (NCBI): domain Eukaryota; kingdom Metazoa; phylum Chordata; class Actinopteri; order Tetraodontiformes; family Molidae; genus Mola; species Mola mola. Next base: position 1,096,829 of record KV751388.1, on the reverse strand, counting down.
TATTCTTTTAACAGAGATTAAGGTAACAGGTTTAGATATGCCAATTATAGTCACTGACCTTTGACTCCTGTCTGAGATGTTGTTGCTTATTTAACCAAGAATGATATTTCAACCTTAATTTTTTCAGGACAGATCATATCCTTTTTGTTCTGTGCAGGTCAGATGAAGGTTAATTCAGTTCTTTAATATTCTTATTAATTAAGAGAGACCCAACATCCACCCTATAAGATAGAACATTGCAACAGCGATGAGGAAACATTTTCTTTTAGCAGGTGCAAACCTCGGAGCGGACCCTGACTCTAGATGGGCTCGAGCTGCCTTCCCTTTCAGTCTCTGTTGAACCCGCTCACACCTCTCTTACCGCCTGTTAGCGTGTGTCACATGTTTGCAGCTGCAGGCAAGGCTGGCTGAGGCAGCAACGTGAATGCAGAGGGGCTGTGTGGATTTGACAGAGGTAGGGGGAGGGCAGTGATGTGAACCAAGATGAGTGTGGACAGCTCAGTCCTCTGGCTAAAGTCAGGCCCTTAGAAAGCAAGTCTAACACAGAGATCAAAAGAGACGAGTCACTGACTGTGTCTGTGTCTGTGTGTGTTATTAAATGATCTGAGTCAATCTGCCGGGAGATGCTGTTTACATGAAGGTTTTGAGTGTGAGTAAGAATTTAGATATTACTTTAACACTTTACTTTTTACAGTTGTATCAGAGAAAGTGTAGAAGAATGGATTTATGAAATCATATGCGCGTATGTTTACTAACAAGGGTGAGTTTCTGTGTGAATAGCTCAAGGGCTCTGTTAATACTGCTGCAGATTAAAGCCAGGTGTGGAGCAAGTAAATGTGCTGTTGTACAGTGGATGCTGTGCTGGATCAGAAGATTACAGCAGCCTCAGCAACACACAACATTCAGCAGGGCTCCAATCTCAGCCCTGCTAGGATTTGGATGCTTATATACTGCTGACTTGTCTGTGTATGTCTGTGTGGGTGTGTGCTTGTGTTAAGGATAGCTGTAAACCTTTGTATACAACTTGCATTGTGCATGATTTTGGCTGCAGTAGAAGTGCATTGTAAATGCAGCGATGTTAGTCGATTCATCACCTCAGTTTGGAATATTACTGTTAGTCATGAGATGAACAACTCTGTGGAGCTGCTAGGACAGGGGCAAAGCAAAACAATGAATTGACAGAGTCAAAAGCTTTTTGACAGGAGGGAGACGATTAAAAATTCAGTACACAATAATTCTTGAGTAGCGGGACTGCCAGCACCTTGGCTCCCACTGGACGCACCTGTCGCTGCCCTACTGCCTTTCCCAGGTAGGTTGCTGTGGCTTTCTCAAACTCACATTTTGCAAGATTAATGGTCAACAAAGCCCAGGCCAGTCAAATAAAATCTTGATGCGCTGTAGGTGATCTTGCCCAGAGTCCCTTTAAATAAGCATGCCAACTAAATACATAGCACCGCCTCTCCGGCCCAAAACTACTCTATTCATAAGGCATTGGAAGATGGCTGGAACATTAGATAGCCCAAAAAAAACATCACAGTATATGACTAACAAACCCTGGTTGTAATAAAAGCTGCAATCTCCTTAGCCCTGGGTGTTAAAGGGACCACCATTTTCACTATATGTGAATACTAGTAATGTGGGAGCTGCTCTCCTCATGCAGGCCAACAAAAGTGGCATTGATTGTCCTGTGAGTTTCTTTTCAAAAAAGTTCTCACCAGTTAAATATGCCATTATTGAGAATAAGGCTTTGACACTCATCTGGGCTTTGAAACATTTTGAGGTTTATGTGGGCAGGGGAGTAAGTCCTTTAGGGGTGTACACCAATCATAACCCCCTTGACTCTTCCCCACTCACTTCAAAACCCAAATCAGCACCTTTTGCACTGGTCTCTTTTCCTTCAACCATTTAATTTAGACATTCAGCATGTAATAGGGACTGAAAATACAATGGCTGATGCCATGTCTAGAGCTGTTCTTGTTCCCATCCCTGTCTATCATGTATGTTTTGTCCCTGCAGTTTCCCTTTCTACCAAATTTGTCTTTCTTCTCTTAAACTGCTTCCTAGGTATCAAGTTTGCTGACGTGATGTCCTTATTGGTCAAGGGATGGGATTGCTTGTGGATTGTAGAAATTTAATTATGTTAACATCAATATACTACAGTGAACTTGAATCGTGTTTTGTAAATATTTGGTGATTTTTGCTTACTTGTTTGCTGTGGTGGCATTTCTGGGGTTCCTAGTAAGGACCCCTATGTAAGGGTGTAAGGGTACTCATATATTCACTTTTCCACACAATGCTATCATGATTCTTCTCCGATTTACATACCACACAAGTTAAAGCTTGTTACTTAAGTTGGGTTAAGTAAATATCTTTCTTTAACTGTTGTATCTGTCTGTGTGTTGCATCCTGTCTTGTTGCAAGCCCTGAGCCAGCTGATAACAATGCTAACAACAGGCCAGAATTTCCAGCTGTCTCAAAAACATTGTGATCATTGATCCATTCATATTGAAATGACAGATTCAATCAGAACCATTAATTGCATTCTTCTTGAATGCCTGGTTTTTTGTTTTTTTTTAAATAAAGTTGAGAACATAGGACAATAAAAACCATGTTCAATATTCAAAATATTAATGGGTATGGATAATATTGAATCAATGCACACACATTAATTTCAGTCACTCGGTCATTTTGTTGGAAATTGTAAACCACAGCATTTCCACATTTCATTTGTTGTAACTACATATTTGTAACTGTGCGAATGCAGCTATTTGATTCAGATTTAAAGTATAGTATGGAGAATTTCTACAATAAAATGGCTTTAAGCAACTTTTTTATAGTATGTTGAGTTGTGGATCCACTTTATCTGAAATGTTCCTAAAAATATTCCATCCCATTTAAATTTTTACAATGTTATTTTGTCTGTGAACTTGCCTGACTAATGCATTTAACAGAATAGATCCTAAGCAATGGTGATTGTAAAGAAAACTCCAATGATCCCACACTTCTTCACTTCAAAATCAAATTCAGTTATTTAAGCCCTATTCTTAATTACATACTGTAGTTGTCATGTGATGTGTTGCCTTCATTCATCAGATATTTTAAATTCAAGTCCATTTATCTCCAACAATCATGACTCTTTTTATGGTGGTTCAACTAAAAATATAATCTTGATCCAGTTGATAGAATAATATGTATTTATGCAGGTTTGGGCTAATTGACTGAGCCAACAAATGAGGAGGAAATAATCCAAATCTTTTGTCGAATGATTAAAATTTAGTTGACTCAGTTATCACGGGGTTGTGCAAAATCTGTATTTCCACCATACGACAGTTAAAGAAGACATGATTAAGGATTAAGATGATGGTTAGGATTACAGAAAAATCTCAGCAGTGTTCTGGAATAATTTCATTTTACGAAAGATATGTGTTGTAGAACCAAACTAAATGAAGTATATTACATGGAGACAGAAATAAAGTCTGTGCTCTGCATTTTGCCCCTCAGGCGACATAGCACAGGGGAGAACTCAAATGCAGTACCTTGTAAATAAACAATGATTTTTATTTTTATTTTTTTAAGTTACACCACATACAACTTTTTCTTCTTCCAACTTAACCAGCTAGTTTGTTGTCACTCAAAGTAGCTAATTTTTTATGAAAAAAGACTACACAGCAATTGATGGTAAAACAATGACAGTCACATAAGGGACTACCTGGACTGGTAAAACTTAAATAATACAAATGTTGTTAAATGAAAAGGTAGAAAATCTTATAAGACACGGAAAATAGACATTTCATGCAGTTTGGAAAGCTCAGCTGTGTATGGGAATCCAAAGGAATGCTAATGTAAGGTTTATCTCATGTTTCTCTGAAGACCTATTAGTTCTGTTGCAATTGTTTTTTGCTTGGAGTAATATTAAAACACAGTGACATAAAGCACTACAAGCAATCTGCTGCAGGTTCATCAGTTCTTTTAATTATTTGAGCGTGGACACAGAGTTTATTTCATGTTTTTTTCTTTGTGGCTTTGGGGTTTTAGGAAAACAGGGATATTAATTCTGAACAGATTTATAGGGGCGTTGTTTGTGTTGTGGACCTCAGCAAACCCTAACCCTAACCCTAAACCAAGCTTGAGATACTTTCTAATTAAAGCTAAAAAGAAACTTATTCTTATCCTGATATAAACAGTTTATTAAAAAAAACAACAAAATTAAAAAAAAAACACTGGAATGTCACTGTGACGGAGGCTTTATCACAAGCGTTTTAGTTGTCGGTTTGTTCTATGTTGAGCTGAAATCAATCTGTAGGAGAAGAACCAGAAGACTCGGACCAGTCAGTTGCAAGCTGGACAGTTTATTGCCAAGTGCACAAGGGGAAACAGGTCTACAGTCAGCGGGCTGAGAGCAGAGTGTTCCGTCGAGTGTTTGGAGCCGGGGCGTATTTATGTGTAATAATGAATGAGTGTCAATGTGTGATGCGTGTGAGTATACATGTGACATCAAACAGAATAGAGTATGTGTGTTATGGAACTCTCATGATTTGTGAGACTACTTATTTATGGGCAGATAACTGCCCTTGCGTATAATCAGCATCCAGGAAAGGGAGGCTGGCATCTCGAGGTCAGCTCCTTCGGTTCCCAGGTGTTATGTTGATAACAGTAACACCTGCAAGAGTGTGAATCTCCAAAAGTTGAGCAATCGGTCACAACAGCATGAGAGGTTATACAAGGGTTACATGATTTGTGTACAAAACATCATCTGAAGATACAATAATGCAAAAGGTTATATGAAGATACATAGGGATAGTATAAAATAGAAATTTCCATCACATCACCTTGCAAATTAACACAATTATAAAAAAAATTTATACAAGTAACAAGAGTTACAAGTGAATGATAAAAGTATATATGAAGTACGTACAAACCCAACAAAAAAATAAACTCAACACTTTTGTTTTATTCTCCCATTGTTAATTTGATATAATAGATTTTCACACCCCAAAAAATGTCTCAGCTTCAGAGCACCAATTTGTTAATCATATCATGTTAAAATCTTAAATGTTTTACTCGATTTGTAAAAAATAGGGCTTCAAAAATGTTGCTTTTATATTTCTGATGAATGATTTTGTTGTAAATATGGAAATATTCTAATGTCTGCACATTTTCATATCTGTCTATCCATCCATCCATCCACAACAGGGGATGCAATCAATATTAGCGTTGAATAAGATTCATGTTCCCCTCCAGGAACCGCCACCTTATTGTGGTGGAGGGGTTTAGGTGCGCTAAGGAGTTATGTTGTCCGGGGCTGTTTGTCCCTGGTAGAGCCACCCAAGGAAAATTGGTCCTAGGTGAGGGGCCAGACAAAGCTCGGTACAAAAAGATGATGGTGACTACCAAGGACTTATGCATCCTGCCCGGAGGGGTACGGGGACCCTGCCCTGAAGCCAGGCCTAGGGAAGGGGTCTGTAGGCAAGCACCTGGTGTGGTATTTGTCCATGGGTTCCGGTCAGGCTCAGTCCGAAAAGGAGACATGGGTCCATCCTCACGTGGGCCCACCACCCACTGGAGGAGCCATAGGGATCCGATGCTATGTGGATCGGGTGGCAGTCAAAGGCAGGGGCCTTGGCAGTCCGATCCCCGGTTTCTGAAGCAGGCTATTTGAACTTGGAATGCTATCTTTCTGGTGGGGAAGGAATCTGAGCTTATGCGAGAGGTTGAGAGATACCGGCTAGATATAGTCGGCCTAACTTCAACGCCGGGTTCGGGTTCTCGAATCAGTCTTCTTGAGAGGGGTTGGACTTTTTTCTATGCTGGAGTTGTCCCAGGTGAGAGGCGGAGAGCAGGTGTGGGCTTATTAACCAATGTGTTGGAGTTTACCCCGGTGGACGAAAGGGTTGCTTCCCCGCGCCTTCTGGTTGGACAACGGTTCCTGACTGTGTTTTGCATCTATGTGCCAAATAGCAGTTCAGAGTACCCACCCTTTTTGGAGTCCTTGGAAATGGTGCTGAAAAGTGCCCCTACCGGGGACTCCATCATCCTACTAGGAGACTTCAAAGCTCATGTGGGCAATGACTGCGAAACCCAGAGGGGTGTGATTGGGAGGAATGGCCTGCCCGATCCTAACCTGAGTGGAGTCAATTTATTGGATTTCTGTGCTAACCACACTTTGTCCATAACTAACACCATGTTAGGCCATAAGAGTGTCCATAAGTGCACTTGGCACCAGGACACCCTAGGTTGACAGTCAGTGATTGACTTTGTAGTCGTATCATCTGATCTGTGACTGAATGTGCTGTACACTTGGGTAAAGAGAGGAGCAGAGCTGTCAACTGATCACCACCTGGTGGTGAGTTGGATTAGGTGGTGGGGGAGGATGCCGGACAGACCAGGCGAGCCCAAGCGAATAGTGAAGGTCTGCTGGGAATGTTTGGCTGAGGACCCTGTGAAAATGGTCTTCAACTACCACCTCTGCCAGAGCTTTGACCACGCATGGAATGGAATCTGAGTGTGCAATGTTCCACGCTGCCATTGTCGAAGAGGCTGCTCGAAGCTGTGGTAGCAAGGTTGCTGGTGCTAGTCGTGGCAATAACCCCAGAAACCGCTGGTGAACAACAGATGTGATAGCGGCTGTCAAACTGAGACAAAGAAGGAGACTTACAAGGCATGGCTGGCTTGTGGGACTCAAGAGATAGCAGACAGCTACCGGCAGGCCAAGCAATCTGTGGCTCGGGTGGTCACGGAGAAAAAAAAACAGGTGTGGGAGGAGTTTTTTGAGACCATGAAACAAGACTTTTAGTCGGCGCCAAAGGAATTCTAGCATAATGTTCGACGGCTCAGGAGGGGAAAGCGGAACCCCTTCCACGGTCTTCAGTGGGGGAGGGGAGTTGCTGACCTTAACTGAGTGTATAGTTCATCGGTCAAAGGAATACTTCGATGATCTCCTCAATACAACCAACAGGCATTCTGAAGAGGAGGCAGAACCGGAGGACTCTGGGGTGGGCTCTCTCATCACTGGGGTCGAGGTCTCTGAGGTTGTCAAACAACTCCGCAGTGGCAGTGCCCTGGGGGTGGATGAGATAAGTCTCAAGCTCCGCAAGGCTCTGGATGTTGTAGGGCTGTCCTGGTTGACAGTCCTCTGCAAAATTGTGAGGACATCGGGGACTGTGCCTCTGGAGTGGCGGACAGGGGTGATGGTTCCCCTTTTCAAGAAGGGAAACCAGAGGGTGTGTTTCAATTACTGGGGGATCACACTCCTCAGCCTCCCTGGGAAGGTCTACTCTAGTGTGCTGGAGAGGAGAGTCCGGCTGTTAGTTGAACCTTGGATTCAAAAGGAACAATGTGGTTTTCATCCTGGCCGTGGAACACTGGACCAGCTCTATACCCTCGTGAGGGTGCGCATGGGAATTTGCCCAACCAGTCTACATGTGATTTGTGGATCTGGAGAAGGCTTATGATCATGTCCCTCAGGGTGTCATGTGGTGGGTGTTCTGGGAGTATGGGGTAGATGGCCTTTTGTTATGGGCCATTCAATCTCTGTATTGTTCAGAGCCAGAGCTTGGTTCACATTGCCGGCAGTAAGTCAGACCCGTTCCCAGTCAGGGTTGGTCTCCGCCAAGGCTGCCCTTTGTCACGAGTTCTGTTCGTAATTTTTATGGACAGAATTTCTAGGTGCAACCAAGCGATGGAGTTCAGTGGCCTCCGGATTCCGTCTCTGCTATTTGCAGATGACGTTGTCCTGTTGGCCTCATCGAACAGTGACCTCCAGCTCGCAACGGCATGGTTTGAAGCTGAGTGTGAAGCGGCGGGGATGAAGATCAGCAGCTCCAAATCTGAGGCCATGGTTCTCAGCCAGGAAAGGGTGGATTGCCCACTCCGGGTCGGGGGAGAGTCATTTCCCCAAGTGGAGGAGTTCAAGTTTCTCAGGGTCTTGTTCACAAGTGAGAGGAAAATGGAGCAGGAGATTGACAGACAAATTGGGGCAGCGTCACAGTGTTGCGGACGATAAAGCAATCTGTTGTGGTGAAGAGAAGGCTGAGCCAGAAGGCAAAACTTTCAATTAACCAGTCAATCTACGTCCCAACTCTCACCTATGGTCATGAGGTCTGGGTAATGAGAGAAAGAATGAGATCGTGAATACAAGCGGCCAAAATTAGTTTCCTTTGCAGGGTGGCTGGGCTCAGCCCTAGAGATAGGGTGAATCCGGAGGGTGACCCAAGGGACGACTAAGGACGCGCTGGAGAGATTTTATCTCTTGGCTGGCTTAGAAACCTCTTAGTGTCCCCCCCGGGGAGTTGTTGGAAGTGGCCAGGGAGAGGAACGTCTGGATCTCCCTTCTCAAACTGTTGCTCCCGCGACCTGGATCCAGATAAGCGGCAGAAAACGAAACGAAACGAAAACGAAACGAGATTCATGTTTGCAGACTTTGACCCCTTCCTGGTGTTTGCTGTAGTGATAAAAAAATAAAATAAAAATAAAATCTTTGTAAGGCCCATTCTGTTGTCCACAGAACTATGACCATGTTTGTTATTCATGTTTTCTTTGAAGATGGAGGGGTCTTAAACTTCCAAAATAAATTGTCTCCCAAAACAATGACAGACTTACCAAGGCCCAGCAAGATGTCACTACAGCTCACATTTTGGCACCTTTCAGGTAAGATGAACATAAACAGAAACGTTCACAATGACATTTTCAATGATGAACTCCAGCATGCCATCAGTCTCAGAACATCTTCAAGCAGTGACCCTGTTCTTGAGTTAAATCAATCCAGCCTTAGCGTCTGGCCTCACCAGTGCTGGGAAACAACATATGAACAGCCCATTTATACACCACAATTTCAGGCAACCGAAGTGTACCCCATGATACACTACAATGACATTTGCTATTTATATGAAGAAGCAAAAAATGTATACAGAACTACAGTGTTCAAAAGAAAAGTGGGGGAATTAAAAGGCTGTACAGAGTAATACATATATCATTCTTATAATGGGGGGGGCAGTTTTAGTGTTCCATATAATCGTCCAATTTATTTTACGCAGCTACAAAGAAGAAGACACTGAGATTTGTTTTAGTGAATATCACACATTTGTATAAGCGATCATATAAATCAGGAAGAGCAGGGTCAAGTGTGCAAGAAGGAAAATTTTTTGATACTTAGAACAATTCACACATTCAAGACATCTGAGTGGAAGTGTGTGTCAAACAAAGCACAGAGTATTTATACAAGAAATGTATAACAAATTTTTCTGACAAACAAAAACACAATACAAAACTTGCAGGGTTACACAAAGACTACACAAAATTCAGTGACTGCAGTGTTATTGACACACTATGCTCTTCTGAGGGTGATCTAAATTCAAACTTGAATATTTACATGTGTTCCTGATACACTGCATATAGATGAATACATTAAAATAAAACAGATGTAAGAATATAAGAAGACATACAGTATACTGTACATATGTGTTTCACAGACACATATTGTCACATTTGTAAGTGGTCAGAGGAGTCTAGAGTGCAACACAGTCCACATGGGGAACAGAAAAAGGCAGTATAGTCCTGACTGTGACAGGATCCGTTCTCAGCTAGTATTCTGATACAGTACAGAGATCAGTGTGACAACCTGCTATCCCCATGGAACCAGACTACTTCCTGCAAATCACTTTGTGACAGGTACAGCTAAAGTTTACAGTTCAGATGATGACACACAGCAATATTGTAGGCTTTTCATTGTTTTATGTTTCACCATTACCACAATTTCCACCATATACAAACCATTCATTCCCTTATATTCACTGATTGAGTACACTAATGTGGGCTATTAAATGTTTAGATGATGCTAAGATCGCATTTGAACTCGGTGGATAGGAAGAGGGTAGATTGGATAAAGTCAAGTCAGACTGAGTTGACTTGACCAATCTGTCAGAAACTGACAAAGGAACTTTTATCAACTTAAAGACACAAATTAATTGTCAGCTACATTTTAGGGATGTTTCTCCCACTGCTAATTTATTACACATTCAGTTTTATGGCTTTGAATCAGCTGTGAAGTAATGTCAAAGCAGCTTTCATTTTGTTTTATTACAATATCTCATATCTATTTCAGTGTGGCTCCACCATTCTTTTCCTACAAACATCATTACTGGTACTAAATCTAAGTTAGTATTATGTGTACAGGTTTCATGTTACTTGAGGCTATTTTTAAAGTAACAATTATGAGGAAATGTCTTTATTTTAAAGTGAATGCCGTTATTTCCATTGATATGTGAACACTGATCAAAGGAAAAAAAAAGTATCCTTTTAACTGTATCCTGGGAAAGTTATTTCTATAAGATAAACCCTCAGATTTATTCTAACCTCATTATGATCTTGGCCTACATCAGCTTGAAAAACGTAATTAGTATGAAACCAGAGAAGAGCATTCTCCATGCATGTAAACAGTGTCTGACTAACACAAATAAACACCAACATGTGTCTATTTCCTGAAGGGGCTTTTTGTTTGTAATGAGTCCAAACAGTTCATTTGGCAGGATCCAGGTCTTTAATGACTGGCTCTCTGTTTAGGTAGGTGGCCCAGTAAACCAGGTTAAAGCTCCCAAACAGCACAGGGAACATGATGCGGGAGATGCGGTCTATCTTACTGACACTGTTGAAGGTCTTCTTGTTCTGCTCGGGCTTAGTCTCAGCTATGGGCTTGTTGGGATTGCTTAGTGCACACTTGGAGATGGTGGGCAGCGTGGACTCTTTTGCAATGTTGGGAGCATAGGTAGCCACAGCCACAGCATAGGCATTGTTTTTCTTCATGACAGATGCTTCTTTTTTCTGCAGGGAAACAGGTTAAGGACATTTAGCAGGAAATATTACTATTCTGTCAATCTCAGTTGATATTGTGGTGCATGGAAATTGCTGGAGGGTGACACATGCTATGTTTTACATATAGATTGCCCATTAATTTTGCTGTAAATCTACAAAGTTGTAAACAAGTTAATTGTATTAATCTATTTCAAAGAAAACTAGTACTGCCTCAAGGTTTTATGCTTCTGCATAGGTTTCCAGAGCAACATAATCCAGTGTATGAAGTGAATCTAATCAGTGGTAGTAAGTGTATTTTTTTTTTTGCAAAATGTAAGTTAAAAAACATTCTGGAATGTACTCTTCCAGATTCAGATAATTCAAAATTCAAACTACTTCCATTTGTTACAGAGGAGAAAAGATTACTGCGCAGTGGTGCAGTGAGAAGGTCCTGGGTTACCGTACGAATATCATCACTGACTCGTCATGGGGAAGACCACCAATACGCCGACTCCTTCCTCCAAAAGAAGCCTACCAGAGAACGCCCCCAAGTGCCATCACTGACTTGTTATGGGGAAGACCACCAACACGCCAACTCCTTCGTCTAAATGAAGCCGTCCAGAAAACCCCCAAGCGCATCTTCATCCGCGGACAGAAACTCCAAAGACATGCTGGACTCAATCAACAGGAAGCTAGCTAGCTTTGACACCCGACTTGCTCTGATGGAAGTCCACAGAGAATTTCAGGCAGCAACATGCGGCAGTTCACTGACGGATCTGTCAGATCTCTTACCAAGGGAATGACAAAGATTTTGGGGGAAAACAAACGGATGAAGTAGTCTATCCTTGATATTCAGGTGTGCAGCATGCGCTACCATTATTTTTTCTTTTTAAAAAAAAACAAAACAAAAACGCACATCCTAATGCACTGTTTTACCCCTAGACCATCACTGTACATCAGTGTATTTACCTTACCCTTTATCCCTCCTGTTCATGTTTTTTTCTGTTGTTGTTGTTGTTGTTATGTGTCACCCTGTATTCATAATTGTAATGTTTGAATGGTGCCCAGTGCTGCTGTATAATTTGCAGTTACATTTACCACACACATATCTCCTCTTATGCAGGTCACAATTTACACTCAGTAAGCTAGTTTAGATATGAACACATTACGGTTTGTCACCTGGAATCTGAGTGGAATTGGCTCGAATAAGAAAAGACTTAAAATTTTAGAGCACCTAAATAATTTACAAGCAGACATTGTCCTATTGCAGTAAAACTCACACACCCAAAGTAGGAAACCATAAACTTAGCTCATCACAGTTCCCTCCCACATACTTAGCTAACTAGAATTCCAAACAAAGAGGCATAACCATTTTAATTAAAAATAAATAAATTTCACTTTTAATACTACCAACCCAAATAAATCCACTCTTTTGCCCCCCAAAAAAATCCAGTAGACTTGCCAATAAAGTCAAACACAGATTTCAAGAGGAGGAATATATCAGACTACCACCTGAGCCAAGAAGGCATATGACAGGTAGCACAGAATGTTGGCTGGTCATTGCTGTCCAAAGCATGGTATCTTCCAAGGCACTCAAATGTAAATGGTAAATGTTCTCTATTTATATAGCAATTTTCTTCTCAATTATGATCACTCAATGCACTTTTACACTACAGGTTTTTACATTCACCCATTCATAATCAAAAAGCTTTATGCTCAGCAAGCTTCAACATGTTAACAGCAGGGTCTGGAATCAAACCAGGAACCTTCCGATCACTGGACGACCGCTCTACCATCTAAATATCAATGTTAGTTAACTCAAACCTGAACCAGGTTCGGGAAACCGAGGACCCAATAGTACAGAGTCACACGGGGGGCTTTCTAAATCAATAGTCATTTTAATAACAAGGTCAAACCAGGAATTCGAAAACCAAGCAAAGGTACGGACAAGGATTAGGCAAACTCAGTAACTGGAACATGGAATAATGATCAAACACAAGGCAACTCACATGGAATACACGCTGGACTGCTCACTAGAAAACAAGACAATCTGGAAAGGAGGAAGTGAACACAGGGGTTAAATACACGAGGGAGAGGTGTACAATTGGACACAGGTGAGACACATTAGGGAGAATAAGCAATCACACACACCTGAGGGACAATACTAGACACATAGGGATTTCAAAACAAGAGGGGAAATACTAATTGACCCTAACAGACAGACACTTTACACTAGCGGACCCTGACAAAACCAATGCCTGCGACGTTAAGTTGAGCAGGTTCTGCAGGAGAACAACATAAAACAATAAGAACATAATAAAGAAAAGTATACACGCATCAGGCTAAATTTTTGTCTCGCTAAACAAGCTAACAGCAATATCTGTAATTGAACTAGGAACCTTCTGATCATGACAGCTCTCCCATCTTAGCCACAGGCGCCCCTAAAGCGGTGGTCATTAGGGTCTATCGGAGCGAGGATGCAGAGGCAGAGGCCTCCATCTGAGTAGATAGGTGCATATTTTGCAAACTCTACATCCATGACCACTTCATAACAAAAATAACAGAAGAGAACATATTCTAGGCAATATTTTTGTTGGTCACCACCTGGATTTTTGTATAGCATATGGAGTTACATATTTGGTGTATTTCAAGATGGAGAACTTGAAAGCTCCTCAAAAGTGAAGCCTTGAGGTACATAGGTTGGTACAGTAGGTTATAAATCCCCTTAAAACATATCAGAGAGGACCTAGGTCGTACCTGGTCCTTCTAAGTCTATTATTACTCTACCTTGTCATTGACGAGACTTTTTCCATCCCAGGCCCAGCCCCGCTTGGTGAAGTAGTTCACAGTAGCAAATTCAATGAGTGCAGAGAAGACAAAAGCATAGCAGACAGCGATGAACCAGTCCATGGCAGTAGCATAGGCGACCTTGGGCAGTGAATTGCGGGCACTGATACTCAGTGTTGTCATTGTGAGAACTGTAGTCACACCTGGAAAGAAGGAGAGAAAAAAATACAGAAAAAAGACAATGTTCACTATGATAGAATGTATTTTAAGATTTGGTAGCTATTTTCAATTTAGTCTTAGTCTTAGACAAAAATGTTAATTAGTTTTAGTGACATTTTTGTTACATTATTGCTTTGAAGATTTAGTCTAGTTTTAGTTTACGAAATGTTATTACATTTAAGTCAGCGTTTAGTGATTTGTTTTGGTCGAACTCTTTCGTCTTTGTTGTTGCCGACATTTGGTGAGAGTAGCATGACTTCTTTAAGCACAGTGGGATCCGTAAGGTGTATGTGGTAACGTAAGAGTCAGAAACACAAAGTTGAATGGAAGCAACTGAAGAAGTTAGGTGCTAAATTCCAGTCTAGCTGTGTTGTAAATGTAGTGTAACAAGCTAGGTTGTCAGTAAGTAAATGTTAAAGCCTCTCCACACCAAGGTGAAGAAATACTTGTTTCGGGGTGCCTTAAAACTGCTTACCTGCTCTGGTAAATACAAAAACAGACCATTATGGACCTGAATCATGACTTAAAGAGGAGGAAATTGATGCTATTGTCAGAGAAAATAGTATTTTTAGAGATTTAAGATCTACATTTAATAGAGTAAATATCTTACATATCGTTCCTTTGAAATACAGTTCATAAGTTATTAATATTAAAGATCTATTTTAAGCTCAACATTGTCTTAGTCATGGAAAAAGTTAATGAATGTTTGCCAATATAGTATTTGCTAAAGAAAGTAATATGGAGCCTAACAAATAAAGTCCCAAATCCTTTAAAAACCTTGATGACAGTCTGGCCACTGACTTACTGTCAGAACTGATGTCCCATACAATAAGTGTTATTAACCACCTGCCTCCATAACAGGCACTCTGACAAGGAAAACAAAGGCCCAAGGGGGTGTTTTACAACATGCAGATGCTCGCAAATTTACTCAGTTATTCAGACTTTTCCAACCTGGCCGGGATTGAAATTTCACATAAAAAAGAGCAAAACTACACACATATTGAGCAGACATATACAGTAAATTCAGTAAAAGGAGTTCTACTTAGCCTGTGAAAACAATTGTAGGCCTACTGTATATTGTCTTCTATGGTACCGAAAGAGAGGTGTCAAGGAAGAGAAAATAACCTTGATGTGGTCATGGAGATGTCATCAGGGTTAATTGAGCTTGGTTTGGGGGGCTATAAAAGAGAGAGCTGCTGATATATGAATCTTAGCAGTAATTTAACCACGGAATTCCTTCTGCTGCTGTCAGCTGTCACTTCACTGTCACGTTCATGTTAATGGAAAACATTTTTCAGGTCTTTTGATGGTAGAGTACATGTAGCTGAGTATGAGCAGCACAACAATCTGAGGCCAATAATCTTTGCATTTTCTGGTCTAATCAGTTGTTCCCAAACATTAGCAAGAACCCGTAATGTGATGGAGATTAGAACATTTGATATAAATAGGGTGCCATATCAGATACCACAGAAGGAATCTAATCAGTATTCCACTGAATTAATGAAACATTCAGCAGGTTCATTAAGCCACAGTAAAGATAAAATGGAAGGAAATAGACAATGTTATCATCCACTCATGTGGAAATTTCTCTTTGTCGTCAGACCAAAGCACATTTAAATTAGCAAACATTAGCTTCTTCTAAAATGGGTAAGCCATGCCTTAACATTTAGACAAGTAAAGTGTAAGTCTTCACAAAATATAATACAATATACCACAGCCAATCCCAGACAGATTAAACCAATAACATGCAATAAAATCAGGGTTTATGAAGAGCAGTGACAAGTAATATATAACACAGGACTAAAACAAAGTATAAAACATTTAAACTTTTATATATAAATTATGCAAATACTTCTCCATACAGGTGTAGTTTAAAAAGGTTTTTAAATCGACGCACTGACTATGATGTTTAGGCAGAGTTGTTCCATAATGTTGTGGCGATAACCGTAAAAGCCCTTTTGTTTGAAGTCTGGAACTTGGACGCTTGTCTGGATTTGGTCTTGTAGCAGAGTCAGGAATGAGTAGCTCAGAAATGTAAAGCAGATCTTGAACATCTAGTGAATTGTTTAAAATGAATTCTGTAATAGACTGGTAGTCAGAACCATCTAGAAGTGTTCTGTGCATCGGGTGCTCGTTAGAAGTCTCACTGCTGTGTTCAGAACCTATTGTATACAGGCAACTACTAATACCATACTGTTTAAAGAGATGAATTACAAGTTACAATGGTCTAAATCAGTGTTTCCGAAACATTTCCAGGGTAAAAATGACAAATCATTCACAACACACTTTACAACAGGCTTTACTTATAAATCGTAAAAAGGAGAATTTGTGCATAAATAAAACTTTCCCATTACTTTTACGTCACCTTCTTTTATCTTGAATAGGTAAACCAAACATTTCTAAGAAACTGATTTTTTGATAAATCACGATTGTGCTTTATGTATGGCTTACTGAAAATATCTGTACATTACAAGTGAGACCAATTTAATGCATTTGGGTGGACTAAAAACTACTAGAAACACATTTTTGTTGCTCTCTTCAGTAAAAAAAAAGTACATTTTTTAAAAATAATATATTTGATAAAATAAGTACATTTAGGAAGCAGAGCCAGACACTGAGTTATAAGTCAGCATGTAAGTATATAAACAAATAATAATGGGTTTTAATCAAGTAATGCATTCATACTTGCATATGGTATTTCTGAATGTTTCTGTTATTGATCTCCTTTACTTAAACTGCCTTTCAACATAAACTTTTCTCTCTGCCCTGTTTGCTGTGGTAAAGACCAACTTTATTAATGTGTATTGCACTTCAGAGAAAAAAATGGAAAGAAAGCATTCAATTAGCCCCAGTCAGCTCCCTGACATTTTGCCAGATGGAAATCATAGGGTGGGCATGGGTCCACTGTAAGCACTTCTCAGTTCACTGATTTACTTCTCAGGACAGATCTCTGCACTTAATTACACTAACTGTAAAATTCCCAAGGCACACTAACTTTAACTGTTATATTTTCATCTTCACACTGTGTTTTTTGATTTCATCTTTTATTTGGTTAGTCATTCCATTCATCGTCCAGTTTTCTGGTACTGCTGCTCTCAGTGTTTTTCCACTCTCTGCAGGGCTTGTAGGCTCCTGACAGTGCTGCACACCTGCTCTGCACCATACTTAAGTACTGCAGGTGAGTGGTTGATGACCTGCAATACTTAAGCCTGGTCTCTCCCTACAAACATTGCCAGATTATTTCTAGTGTATCCTCCTAAGTGGTAGTCACAGGCTGTCACTCTATGAGTTAAATTCAAGTTTGAATCCTGATCAGATTACTAAATTTGATCTTTCCTCTCCTCTCTGGAGCCAGAGCAGTCGCCACGCTCCCCACCGTTATACAAATCTCCTCAACCTTAAATCTCGCCTCAGCTCCACCTCTCACGAGAGCATCTCAGCCAAGCAGCTTGCAGTTGATCAACTCACTTAATTTAAAGTTTTCCTCATCTTCTGTAGCTGCCTCCTCCGACTGCAGAGCATTGTTATTCCCAACAACATCTTTTAGAATACCGTTTATCAATAAATAATTTTAAACCCCATTTGCTGCCTCGTTTCAGCCTCAGTATCCTCAAATTGTCAAAAAATAACAAATAACCTTATTTTTATTTTTAATCTGTCATTCTAGAATAAGTTGCTTGTGTGTATTCGTTTTATCAGACTATCATCAGGTCTTGGAAAAGATTTTCCCTTTGTGTTAACCAGTACATTTATGTAAGTTTTATGACGATAACATCAGGTAATCTTGTGTTGTAACCTGTAGTCAATAGAAGATGTGTGACTTTGATTTGTATTTCTTTCCTGCTGTATTACATTTCCTACAGTGCTGTAAGATTGGCTGGGTGCTACTGTGCAAAGCGACAAACATTGTTGGGTTGAGTTTAGACAAACTGTAGCCGTTTCAATTTCAAAGAGGGGATCATGAAAGTTTCCTTTCTTAGTGCAACGGTTGAATATGATGTGAGGTGTTAAAACAAAAAAAAAAAATCACCAAAGACAGTTCTGGCTGGCACAGATTCTCTGTTAAGCCAGAAGGAGACCTGGGAGAGGATGACCGTCATGATACAGGGCAGATATGTCTGGATCACAAAGTAGCCAATCTTCCTCTTCAGATGGAAGTGAGCTGTCATGACTGTGTACTCACCTGGGGAAAACAGAAAATATATTTCAATAGACACAGATGTGGACATTTAATGGCATGTATAGTGTTACATTCCTGAATGAATATATAAAGAAACACACAGCTCAGTGTGATTAATTTCTAACAGGAATGTGGTGTGTTACTCCAAACTGGCTTTCAAATTCAGTTTTACTTTAAACCCAGTGTCTCTGTGTGGAGTTTGTTTCCTGTAGAATTCACTCGGTTATTATTCTGGTCCCGTGATGTTGTAAACATTAGCATCCTCCCTTTCTATTTTCATCCTTTACTTCATCCAGGCTGAGAGTAAAAAAAAAAAAACTTCAAAGAGGTACGAAGAGAAACAAAAAAAGCACACTGGTTATATGTATAAAGTCTGGTTTTTCACCGGCCGACAAGGCATATGAGCCTCAGTCAGTAGGGACATTGCTTGGGAACTGGACTATGTTCTGATCTACTCCATCTCTGACCATGTGAGTTTGGTAGCTGCAGAGGTGCATGAAGACCCAACTCTCTGCACTAAAGCATATTTAGGTGACACATATAGTACAGTACGCAGGTGACTGCTCATGTATGTGTCCCATTAATGAGACGTCCCATCCCATATGTATGGTTATTTCAGGTTATTATATATTTCAGGTTTCATTCCACTATTAATGTTTTCAGAAACCTTACCATATCACCATTCACCATATAAACAACCAGCCTCAGAGTTATCATTAATCATACATAACACAACATGAGAGCTCCCCAAAGGCCAAAACAGGTCCCTTGGTGGATGGCTGCAGCATATGTCATACACCCCTTCCCCTTTATTTTAGCATATGGGTCACAAGCCAAACTAAAACCTCAAAGTACTTCACATACATTGTAACTGACAAAACAAGCTCATAGCTGTTAAAGTTTATCTGGTAATGTCATGGCTCTCCACACCATGTTCCAGTCTGCTCTGCAGGAGCACTGTTGCTACATCCTGGGCTCAGTGATAGTGTTTTATTGGGAAAAATAGGTAGCAGAGTGAACCTTTTCCCAGCACTGACACAATGCTGTGGAGAATGGTCTAGCTATATGATACTAGGTTCCCATAAATTAAACTATATAGGCAAATTAACTGGCATATCATGAAGATAACCCATTAATAACCTGCTCATTTTGAACACCCATTAACATAGCTTTCATGCAGACGTTATAATATAAACTGTGATAAGTGGGATACAGATTTGTGCACAGGTGCAACTTCAAGTCATGTTGAAGTCAATGAGTCATGAAGATTAACAAAAAATAATGACCTGTGTCAACTAGACATTCTGTCCCCCAGCAGTCAATGACAACTGACAACCTCTCTGTATGGTTTTAACCCACATACTGGAGGACAACATGCCGAATTTGACAGAAAACCAGGATATATTTCATGTAAAAGAGCAGCTTTAAAATATGTGGGTATTAAACAACAAAAATCTGAACAAGTGCTTTAAATTAATGCATGTATTATATCTACATCATGTGTGAGACTCATTCACTTTATATATTGTTGCTCAGTTGTTTCTTTATGATTACTTTACTTAAGGTCAGCAAACATGGAAGTGGGACTTTGTTCCATGTCTTTAGAAAAGTAACACAGTAAAGAATGTAGTTGCGGTGAAACACATTCTCTTCTGTGCATTTGATTTGAAATAGCTGCACAATGCTCACCAGTGCTGGATTTAATGGTCTCCTTTCCCACAGTCTGGCCCACCAGATCATACTGGTTGAGTCTGGATCCATCGGCTGCCACATCCACAGACTGAGAGGCATTACGAGTCCAGATGTAAGTAACTTCTGTTTTAGTGTAGGCATCTGATGCAGAGAACACATCATTTGTACTTTACTTATTTCACTCTTTGCAGTTTGTATACAGCTTGAACTTTGACCATCTGAAATACATCTATTAAAACGTGTTCAATGTTAAAAGATAATAATGTGATTAGTCTGTGCTCTCAGTGGCTCAGTCAATGTGACGCATCCGCCACTGTACAGAGGATTGTGGGTCAGATAAGCCACGAAAGCCACAAATTAAATAAGGAACAAATAGTCAACGATTTCAATGGAGGAACTTCAAGAAGCCCTTAAACACATGCCTAATAGGAAAGCTTCAGGACCAGATTGGTTTCCTACAGAATCCTACAAAGAATTCTGGCCAGAGCTTGCATTGATATTCTACCAAATGCTTATGGAAATTAAGGAAACTTCCATTCTATCTCCTAACTGTGCAAATATTAGCCTCCTTCTCAAACCAGACAAAGACCCTGCACTTCCATCTAGCTATCATCCAATATCACTTATAAACGCAGATCTAAAAATTATCTGCAAGGCGCTGGCTAGAAGGCTTGAAAAAATAACCCCTTACATTATACACCCTGATCAAATTGAGTTTTTTACGGGCCAACAGTCCACTAACAACAAACACAGACTAATTAATTTGATAAATTACTCTAACAGTCAGAAGAGAGATGCCATAATTATCTCCTTGGATGCAGAAAAAGCATTTGACAGAGTAAATTGGAAATTTCTCCCAACTACATTACAAAAATTCGGGTTTGGGGATCTTTTTCTATGCTGGATCAAATGATTATACAGTTCACCAAGTGCCTGTGTTAGAAAAAAATGATCAAACTTCTCCAAGCTTCCCTCTCCAAAGGGGCACCAGGCAGGGTTGTCCACTCTCCCCCTCCCTTTTTGCCATATTTATTGAGCCACTTGCAGCCGCAATTGGGCAAAACAATAATATTAAAGTAATTATAACAGCAAATATGAACCATAAAATAAACCTTTATGCTGATGATGTATTAGTTTTCATTCAAAGTGCACAAATTTCTCTTTCAGAGACACTAACACTCATAAATAAATTCTCAAATATTTCAGACTACTCTATTAATTGGAACAAATCAACTGTTCTAAATTTGGAATTTCAGAGTATGTTAACTGCTCCACTACAATCAGGGAACATTAAGTACCTAGGTATCAATATCCATGCCAGTCTGTCTGATCTGACACGGCTAAATCATATTCCCCTAATTAAAACAATAGAGGATGATCTCACATGATGGAGGAGTCTACCCATATCTCTTATGGGAAGAGTAGCAAAAGTAAAAATGATGGTCTTGCCAAAAATTAATTATATTTTCTCAATGGTCCCAACCCAACCTCCCCTGGCCTGGTTCAAATCATTAGATTCTAGCATCGCCAAATTTCTATGGAAAACTAAACCACCACGTATAAGTTTAAAAAATCTGCAAAAGACTAAAGATCAGGGTGGTCTGGAATTACCAAATTTTCATGACTATTACCTGGCCAATAGACTATAATATATCATAAAATGGATCAAACAGAGTCCATTAGACCAAGCATGGTTAGATATCGAACAAACATTGTGTAAAGGGGTTCGTCGTGGTGATTCTAGGCCGACCCTGTTTGGGGGGGCTCCGGCCTCTCTGGTGCCTTGTGGGCTACAAGTTTGTCCCAGGTTTGTTAACTTACATTATTCTAAATGAAGAATCATACACAGATGGCCACTGTAGCTCTCCTATTTGCTTAGAGAGGGAGTTGGCATTATACTACCTCACAGTAAGGCGCTGCTGTTTTTCACACACTGGACCTTTAAAGATATAATCAGTCCAAAGTTTAACTTTTGGGTACTGAAACTGGAGCATTTGGACTTACAGCTGCCAAACTTGAGGGGACAGGAGTGCGAATCCATGGGGAAGTCCTCCAGGTGCATCGGGCACTCAGCCTGAACCGTCAACCTGTCAGAAAAAAATGCATGCACACATTTAGAACCACAGGCAACACAGAGCACAATCTTAAATCTGTCATGTACCATAACAGACTGTTATTTCATTGTTTTAACACTTAGACAGTCATTGCACTCTGTTATTATACTTTACATGTTCTTCCCTCAAGAAGAATAAGAGTAACAAATTCTGCACATTATGTTCCTGACATTATCTTTACATTATGAGATTAGTATATTTTTTAGTAATGATCAGAATATGCTGAGAATTCAACAAAAACTATAAAAAATGTTTGGTAAAAAGGCTGTGTGCTATTGATTTTTGGTAAAATGGTTAGTAATTTGAACCACAATTTTGGATTACCTGATTACCTGACTTTTACTGAGTACAATTTGTTTTTAATATGTTTAAAGTAAATGTATTTTTATGTATTTTTATTTCTATGAGAATTATTTCCTAATGGTTGAATACCAAGACTGGCCAGACTCATATTGCAAGAATGAAATTGGGATACACGAAAATAATTGTTTAAACACACAGGATTCAACCAATGGTTTGGTTATTGCATTTTACTAGTGTTTTTTTTTTTTTTCTTTCACCCACACCTATTTGTCAATGACAATATATGTAGTGACTGATTTATCCTAAAAGCACTTGCATTTATAAAGTGTTCGTCACATTCATGTACATATTCACACACAGATGGAGTAAAACCAGGATTCTGCCACTTTGTTCAGATAAACAAACATTCATTACCTTCAAGCCCTTGCCAAGAAGTTAAAACAATGTGGTGTCAGGGTCCGCTAGTTTAAAGTGTCTGTCTGTTAGGGTCATTCGGTGTTTCCTGTTTTACTTTGAAGTTCTGTTTGTGTCTTACTCCCCATGTCCTGTCAAGTGTTGTCCCTCAGGTGTGTCTGATTACTCCCTCTCCTTAATGTGTCCCACCTGCGCCCAATTGTCTACCTCTCCCTCATGCATTCAATCCTCGTGTTCCCTTCCTCCTTTGCCAGATTGTCTTGTGTACCTAGCGAGCATTCCAGCATTTCTTCCTTATGAGTCTCTTCGTGTCCGATTTGTATTCCGTGTTTCGATTACCGAGTTTGCCTTATCCTTATCTGTACTTTCGCATAATTTGAAATCCTGGTTTTGACCTTTATTAAAAAACGACAACCGATTCAGAAAGGTCCCTGTTGTCTCTGCATCATTGGATCCCCCAGATCTGGTAACTGATATGTGGATTAAGCTGACAACTGTATTTCTCTGATATTAAGCAGAGTTTTATAAAGCGCCGTGAAATGTCTTATATATCTGTTATATCTGTTAATATTTGTTCAGCAAAGACTGTTTTTTTTGTCCTCATGACTACCAATATACACACGAAAACTGCAGAGCCATATGTATGGTGTCCACATGACTGACTGATCATTATCACAGTACAAATAAATAAGACCTTGAAGCTTTGCATGCTTTTGAGTGTTTTAGGTGTCTGTGATGATCCAGTGTGAATGTGTGACAATGATTAACGAAGTACGTAACCATGGGTCACATTTAAATAACCTTGAATATTTACTAATCACTAATTACCAAAGCAGGAAAACTATTTTACAGACACTCCATGAACCAGGGTTTCCTGTCCAGTGTTTAACTGACCACAGAACTAACACTGGATAGGAACTGAACTACCTCATTGTGTAGAGCAAGGTTCCATCCTCCATGATCCTCAGCAGCTTGTTGGGCATGGTCATGTTATGGGCCACAGATTTCTTGCCATTATGGAAGAAGGTGTCAGGGGTCCAGATCTTACTGGCCATCAGATTGTTGAGAGGCAGGATGTTCATTGGTCCGTGGAACTTCAATCGTTCATCCTTCCAGCTCTGACGGAAGAAAACATCTACAGTGTACTCCTGAGAGAAAGATACAGCGAAGGGAAAGTATTGTTTAAAAGATTCCCACTTGGGGATATGTTCACTTCTCAACAGAGGTACACACTCAAAATTAATAATTTTCTGGGTTTTTTTTGTTTTTTTTTTACTGGCAGGGTGTTTCTATGAAATGCCATCACTCTGATCAATGAACACAATGGAACTCAAAAACTCAAATAATCCTTAAGACATTGTCATGTGTTGAAAATAAGTCTGCTATTCATGCTGCCATCACCCACAACAGAGCGACAACCATTGTGGTACCAAAACAAGAAGAGGCATTGTTTCCCCTGATCTCTATCCCAAGCTAACAGTGGAGCCAATGGAATAACTAGTGGGGCAGGGGGACAAGGAGAACAGTGATAGCTACCGAGGTTAAACAAAGGGACAGACAGGCATTCAATTGATGAAAAGAGTTCTGGTGTTGCTTGGAAATCTGTTACTCTTTCGATTTAAGATGAATAGTATTCTCATGGTTACTTTTGATCTTGACAGAGCGCCAGGCTGCTAGTAGAGGTCATGTTGTTATAACTGTCTTTACAAGTGCTTCATCAGGAGGGAAGTTTTAAAAGTGAAAGGTTTCCACTTTGATTTACAAGAAGAATAATCTTTTTTTATTGTATAAAATCAATCTTATATTTCATTGTGTCCTTTGTGTTGTTTTTCTTTTTCCTCTTTACACTGCATAGTGTACCTTGAATACAACAAACCCCAGGTTGCCTTTCAATGTTTTTCACCGTTTTTTTATGGCACCCATGTTGCCACTCACATTGTGGGACCAGGGCCACAATACTGCCCGCATCCTCTACACACCTGATCAGCTGATCACCCTGAGGCAGTCAAATCTCACTGCCGGACAGAAGCTGTCCATCCCCGGGGTGATTAAGAAGCGACGCCGTGGCTGCAGAGTTGGGGTTAAAGTCCAGATGAAGAAAAGGAGGTTTAAGCCCTATATACCCTGCAGTCATCTTGGGAAATGTGAGATCCCTGGCAAATAAGATGGACCAGGAGCCAGAGTGAGTACAGGGAGTCCAGTATTATATGTTTTATGGAAACGTGGCTGCTCAATATGTTACCAGACTCCACTTTGACTCTCCCTGGCTTCCACACGGTCCGAGTGGACAGAGACACCACTTCGAGCAGTAAGAAGAAAGGAGGGGGGCTCGCCTTTTTCATTAACAACCAGTGGTGTGACCCTGGACACATCACTGTAAATCTATCATCAGTCTGCCATGGGAATTTACCAACGTCGTCCCCATTACTGTTTACATTCCTCCATCCGGGAACTTGGAAGCAGCGTGTGACATTATCCACACCGTAACTGCTGGGCTTTAGATTAAACACCCTGGAGCCTTCATCAACATGACTGGGGATTTCAATCATGCCTGTCTGTCCTTCACCTTCCCCACTTTTCATCAGTTTATTTCATGCACAACCAGAGTAAATATGACTTTGAACCTTCTGTATGGCATTGTTAAGGAGGCATATAGCTGCACTGCCCTGCCCCCACTCTACAGGTCAGATCACAACCTTGGTCTCCTCCACTCCGACTGGAACGCACTGTATGAACCACATGTCGAGGAAATTGATGGCATTGTGGACTGTGTCTCTGAGTACATCGAGTTCTGCTTGGACAACACCATTCCCACTAAAGTAATCCGTTTTTACCAAAACAACAAACCCTGGGTAACCAGTGACCTGAAAGATATTCTCAACAGAAAAAAGAGGGCTCTCAGGGCAGGGGACCGGGCAGAACTCAAACGAGTAGAAAGGGAACTCAAACACATACTCAGAGACAGTAGGGATGCCTACAGGAGGAAACTGGAGGAGAAGTTGTGCAGGATCAAGGTGAAAGATGTTTGGAATGCAATGAGAGAGATTATCGGCTTCCAGAGGAAAGGTGGAGGAGGAGCAGTCGAGTGCAAATGAGTTGAACAGGTTTATCAACAGGTTCGACTCCAGGCCCCCCTCCTCCACCAGCCCTAACACTCCAACCCTGACCCCCGTCAGACCGCAGTTTGTGATTAAAGCACTGTGTGCCTGAACATCTGATGTGCAACACTGGGGCCCCCCAGGGAACTAGGGAAACTCTTCACTACCTACACTTTTGACTTTCAATACAGCACTGAGTCGTGTCACCTGCAGAAATTCTGAGATGATAAGGCCATAGTTGGGTGTATGGAGAATGGACAGGAGGACGAGTACAGGAACCTGGTGGACCTATTCATGCATTGTTGTGGCGAGAACGACCTGCAGCTGAACATGATGAAGATGAAGTAGATGGTGGTGGACTTCAGGAGGAAAAAGCTTCTACCCTCTACCGTCTGCATTAATGGGAGTGATGTGGAAATTTTCCACCTCGGAGTATACCTGGACAACAAGCTGGAGTGGTCCACCAACATGGAGGTTCTGTACAAGAAAGGCCTGAGCCAACTTCCTCAGCAGGCTCAGGTCCTTCGATGTATGCAACCGTATGCTCCTGATGTATTATCAGTCTGTTGTGGTGAGTGCAATCTTTTTTGCTGTGGTGTGCTGGGGCACAGGCATCAAGGCAAAGGACGCCAACAGACTGAATAAATTGATCAAGAAAGCGGGGTCCAGTTGGCTCTCAGTAGGCCACCTTGAACATGGTGGATCACCTTGGACGTGGTGGAGCAGAGGATGCTGACCAAGCTGCTGGCCATCATGGACAACACCTCCCACCCCCTCCATAAAACTGTGAGCATTCTGAGGAGCAGCTTCAGCAACAGACTGATCCTACCCCGCAGCCAAAAGGAACAATACAGGATGTCATTCCTACCCAGTGCAATCAGACTTTTCAACTCTGCTACACACAAGACACTTTACCTGTTAAAATCATTCACCTCCTCCTACCTGTGCTAAACTCTGCACTCTCCACCCAACTTCTCTATATATTGTTAGATTTTTACAACTGTATATAATTCCTATATTTTTCTACTTTTTATTTTTATTTTTTACTTTATACTGTTATACTGTTATATTTCCTATTGGTCCTGTATCGAAACATCCTTGCTGCTGTGACAAATTAATTTTCATATGGGGATTAATAAAGTCATCTCTATTTCTCTCATTCTAAAACTGTTAACTAGTAAAAAAGAGTCCAAGTAGAGCACACATCTTAAACCTTGTGTGCTCTACTGGCCTCCATATCCACAAAATCTCAAGCACCGACCTCACCATCTCTGACCATCTGGCCATCACATCAGTCATTGACATTCCCGCCCCCCCAACCCAAACAAAACCGCACAATAACCTTCCGTAATCTTAAATCCGTCTCTCCTGTCTCTCTCTCCACCTGCATATCTAGCACTCTCTCCAACCTGACCCTGTTAACCCAGCCCCCATAGACCTTGTCAACATTTACAACAACACGCTGTCTACCTCCCTCAACCAACTAGCCCCCATAAAAACCAAAATCGTCACTTTCACTCACTCTGTGTCCTGGTTCACCCCGGGACTTCACAAACTCAAAAAACAACAGAGACAGCTAGTATGCCTACATAAGAAAACCGGACTCACTGTACACGCCCTCGCCTTCAAAGACCACACCCACCTGTATCAATCTACACTCAACAAGGCCCGTTCCGACTTCTACTCCAGCATCCTTCACTCTGGATCCTCCAACCCCCGCAATCTGTTTTCCACTATAAATAAACTCCTTGAAGCCCAGGACAACATCTCATCCTCATTGACCCCAGAGAAATGCAACAACCTCCTCTCATTCTTCCATTCCAAAATTGAAAACATCCATAACCAGCTAGTCACCTCCCCCGCCCACCAACCATCATCTCTCCCTCTTCTCACCCATAAGCACTGCTGACCTCTCAGAAAGACTTTCTGGCATGAAATCATACACCTACCCACTGGACCCTATCCCCTCCGCCCTTGTCAAAGCCTGTCTCACTCACCTTGCCCCACTCATCACTCACATTATCAACTCCTCCCTTACCTCTGGCACTGTTCCCCCACCTCTCAAGCTTGCTGCCATAACACCTCTCCTCAAAAAACCCGGCCTGGATCCAGACGGCCCCAACAACTTCAGACACATCTCCAACCTCCCATTCCTCTCAAAAATACTAGAAAGAGCCATTGCAACCCAACTCAAGCAATACCTCCTCTCCAACAACTTGTATGAAACATTCCAATCCGGTTTCCAAAGTCACCACAGCACTGAAACAGCCCTCAAAGTCACCAACGACCTCCTACTCTCCTCCGATTCCGGCTCGCTCACCATTCTCCTCCTCCTTGACCTCAGTGCAGCTTTCGATACCATCAATCACTCCACCCTCCTCCGTCGCCTGCAATCCATTGGCATTACCGACTCCGCACTCTCCAGGTTCACTGCCTGTCTGACAGATTTCACTACATCTCCATCAATAATAGTCCCTCAAGGCTCGGTCCTTGGTCCCACTCTTTTCATCCTGTACATGCTCCCACTTGGTAACATCATCTGCCGCCATGGTCTACATTTCCATTGCTACGCCGACGATATACAGCTGTACATCTCTTCCAAAGCCATCACTCTCACTCTCTCCACCCTCAACGATTGCCTCACCGACTGCCTCACCGACATAAAAACGTGGATGAACAACAACTTCCTCAAACTGAACAGCAATAGAACAGAAATCATCATCTTTGGCCCAAAATCCCTCCTCCCCTCCTCCCACAACTTCTCACTCTACACTGATGGTCACTCAGTCACTCCCTCCCCCCTGCTACAAAACCTCGGCATCATCATGGACCCTACCCTTTCCTTCAAGTCGCACATCAACCACGTCACCAAAACTTCTTTCTTCCACCTCCGTAACATTGCACACCTCCACCCCACCCTTTCCTCCTCAGCCGCTGAAACACTCATCCACTTCACGTCATCACCTCCAGACTAGACTACTGCAATAGCATCCTTCATGGCCTCCCTTCTACTGTCCTCCAAAAAGTACAATATGTTCAGAACTCAGCTGCCCAGTTGCTCACCCACTCCCGCTCCAGAGAACACATCACTCCCATCCTCTGTCACCTTCACAGGCTCCCCATACAGCAACGCATCAACTTCAAAGTCCTCCTCATCACCTACAAAGCTTCGAACAATCTCGCCCCCTCATAACTCACTGATCTCCTCCATCGCCACTCCCCAACTCGCCGCCTCCCCTCTGCTGATGCCGACCTTCTCACCCCCATCACTAAGACCAAGTACCGCCCCCCGCGCCCCCCATTCTCCTGATGCGTATCTGTCCTGTTATGTATTTACTTTTCTTTTTTGTGTGTCCCTATGTAAAGCATCTTTGCATACAATGCAAAGCGCTATATAAATTTGATTTATTGTTATTATTATTATTATTATCTCAGCTCCTGATAGTGTTGTCTCAAAGCATGCATTCGATTTTGAGCTCTTTGAGAAAATTCAGAAATCATGCCTGTGAATATTCATAGTCGTCCAGATCATGGTAATTCTAGTAGTTAAGTTGTAGCAACTGGACATGCTTGAAGTTTTTTGAAGACATTTCACCTTTCATTGAAGAGGATTCCTCAGTTCAAACTAAGTAGTTGGGAGTGTCAGATAATTAACCTCTTCAGCAGTCATTATCACATGGTGGTGGCTGCCTCTCCCAGTCATTATATGAGTTGTTAGGGCTCCCCCTACCTGCCTGTATTCTGTTGGTCATATGCACTAGGTGTGAATGGGTCTTCCTGGGGAGAGATCTTAAGACTACATTGCAGACAGGTGAGAGGTGATGTCTCAGGCCTCATCTGTGTTTAGTGATGGTTGTTCCAGTTTAATGTAGAAGGCTTCCTTCATTCCTCTTTCAAACCATCTGTGTTTTCTATCCCCAATCTGTATATTGTCCTCAAATGTCCCAAGGAGGTTGCTCTTCTGTGTTGTGCCATGCGCTTGTGTAGCAGTTATTTTGTCTCCCCAGTGTACAAGTCTGAGCATTCCTTATTACATTGGACTGCGTATACTAACTTGCCCTGCTTGTGTCTTGGTGTTTTGCCCATAAGGTGGACAAGCTTTTGCCTCAGGGTTTCTGTGGGCTTGAAGTGTACTGGGATGTCTTATTTGCTGAAAATCCTCCTGAAATTCTCAGAAAGGTCTTTAACATGGGATCACAATATTGATATGTTTTTTGTTTTCTTTTATGTCTACACAAGGCTTTGAAAAGGATTTGATGAAAAACCAGTTTGTCGGGGTCTGCTAGTGTCATGTGTCTTTTGTTAGGGTCAATCAGTGTTTCCGGACTTATGTTGAAGTTTTGCTTGTGTCTTATCACCATGTCCTGTCAAGTCTTGTCCCTCGGGTGTGTTTGATTATTCCCTCTCCCTAATGTGTCCCACCTGTGTCCAATTGTCTACCTCTCCCTCGTGTATTTAACTCCTGTGTTCACTTCCTCCTGTGCCAGATTGTCTTGTCTTTCTAGTGAGCAATCCAGCGTATATTCCATGTAAGTCTCCTTTGTGTCCGATCTTTATTCCGTGTTCCGATTACTGAGTTTGCCTAATCCTTGTCTGTACCTTTGCATAGTTTGAATTCCCGGTTTGACCTTGTAATTAAAAAGCCCCCAGTGTTACTCTGTACAATTGGGTCCTCGGTTTCCCGAACCTGATACAGTTAGGGTAGCCACAGGTTTTCTGTGCCATTCTAATGTGTTTCTATTGTTCCTCCTTCCCCGTTGTCCCGGTAATTACTTTCTGGGCCCTGCGTTTTAAGGTTCTGATAATCCATAGCTTGTGTTCCAGTGTGTGGTGGGAGTCAAACAGCAAATATTGATGTGTGCGTTTCCTGCATACCTCGATGTGCATTAAAGAGTCCAAAAAGGGCAGAACCCTCCTCTGATGTCCCTTTGGGTAAACTTGATGTTGTCTACTATGTCAGTGTTCTCTGTGAAGGCTTGCACTTTCAGGGTTTCTGCCTTGACCCAGGTGTCAGAAATTATTGTCCTGCAAGAGGTGTCTTTGTGGTCTCTGATGCTCTTGAATTTCTAGAATCAGTGTATTGGAATTGTGATTAACACAATTAACTTCATGGTGCAACTTTGTATTTCTTTATGTGGCTAAAGACTTCAAAGCAGCAATAATGGAATGATCACCCATGTTTTTGGTGGGAAAGGCCCTCATGTTCTTTGAAGAAGCAATGTCTGGCACTACTTTTACAATAAATACCAAATAATCATATTGATACTGTTGTTGCACCAGAAAATATCTTAGTCTGCATCACACATCTTCTGAACACTGGACTACAATTGGTCAGACCAGAATGAGACCTCTGTCTAAAATGGAACTTCCTATCGAATACACTTTGCAAACTTTGACAAGAGAATTTTCGGATTATGTGATGTGCCACTAAAAGTTTGGAAACATCTGTCTGAATGTTCACTTTGATGAAGGGTGGTTATCTTGGTAGCTTACAAAGGCATTATGCATCTCGGACAGAGCATGTGTGGGCTGTAAGTAGGACTAGAGGCTGGATTTAGCCCTCAGTAAAGATAGACGAGGCAGCATATGATGGTCTGAGTGAAACTGGGCAAACCAAACTAGTAAGACCAATTCCATGAGGAATGTTTCCTATACCTTGATAGTACGCCGTTATGTTTGTGTGGTTCCCTGAAAGGGACTGCTGGCTAAATAATATGGTCTGATGAATTTTTGAAAGTCAGAAGTGCTTGATGTTTGTGACAAAAGCTGACATGATGGGTTGCAAAAGAGTGGAATAAAATGATAACAAGTAAAAACCAAATTTGAACAAAGCAGGCTTGACACCTGCTGTGGCCACAGGCACCGTTTTACACAAAGGATTTATTGAATCTCATCAGTCCAGGTTGGCATTTTGACACATTCCAAGTATGTTTGGTGGAGACAGGTATTTGCATTTCTGTCTTTAGACAAGTTTGCTTGCCACTAAATAAAACATTTGAAACATAGGCTACCAAAACCCTGAACACTAATCCTAAATAATGTTATGATATGCATTCATGTTGTAATGGTCAGAGCGTTATATTGTTGGCTTTCGCGGCTGGTCCAGTCATCCGGGTGGCTGTTTACTTAAAACAAATCAGGTAAGGTATAAAAACACAAGGGGATTTTTTTTTAATGGAAAAAATCTAAATAATTAATTATTTTACAAAAAACCGAAGTTAGGTTTTAAGGGTTTGAACAATGGCTGTAGCAATACTTTAAGATACATATTCTAAAAATAAGATGCGGGTGTTACTGGTTCTAAGAACCTAATTGTTAATGACTCCTGCTGTGTTCTAATTAACTTAAGCATTATTCTCTGCAGTTGTATAGATGGCAACATTGTTGTGTTGTAATATAGCTATAATCTTTATTGTAATCTTCCTATACTTTAGTCTATAGAAATATCTTTATGAATGTTATTTGTTCAGTATTAGTTTATGAAGGAAGATGGATGATGCTTCTCCACCTACAAACACAGATGTATCAAGTTCTTGCTTACAGATCCCCTTATTCAATCACTTGCAGCAGTGAGCTGTCATTTCACCCCCTTTTTAGCATCAAATAAACTATTTAAACAACATGTTCAGAAAAATAAAAACCTGAATATACACCAGTATTGAACTGACAGAGTCCATGTTTGGAAAAAAAAGTTCTTTGACATGTATTTTGAGTTTCAAGTTGGGCCCATGTCCCATCCATTAGCATGGAGCTCTCATGTTGTCCATGTTAGCAGTCAATGGGTGCAACACTAATTGTCTCGTTGAGTGAGGAAATACAGTACTAATGGGTAAAATAAAATAGTCATTTGTGTCTAACCTGAGGCAGTGACTACTACCATCCAAGAGTGTGGGGATTTTTGTGGAGTTAAATACCTGGGCAGTATTTTTGACAACCTTTTAAGGTTTTCCTCCAACACAGAGGAGATCCTCAGGAAATGTCAGCAGCAACGATATATGCTTAGGAAGCTGAGATCATTCAGGACCGCCGCACACTTTTTAAAAACATTCTACTAATCCTTCATTGAGAGTGTAATGACACTGTCCTTCACTTGCTGCTTTCACTCCATCATCCTGCAGAACAGGAATTATCTGCTCAATACTGCCAAAGCCTATTCTAAAACTATTGGTCACTTTGTTAGAACTGTCTTGTCTGTGTGACAGGACAATCACACACTCTTTTTTCTATGAATGAGATCGCGAATACAAGCGGCCGAAATGAGCTTCCTTCGCAGGGTGGCTGGGCTCAGCCTTAGAGATAGGGTGAGGAGCACGGACATCTGGGAGGAGCTCAGAGTAGAGCCGCTGCTCCTCCGCGTTGAGAGGAGCCAGTTGAGGTGGTGCGGGCATCTGGTCAGGATGCCTCCTGGACGCCTCCCTGGGGAGGTGCTTCGGGCATGCCCATCCGGGAGGAGACCCCGGGGCAGACCAAGGACACGCTGGAGAGATTACATCTCTCGGCTGGCTTGGGAACGTCTTGGTGTCCCCCAGGAGGAGTTGGTGGAAGTGGCTGGGGAGAGGAGTGTCTGGATCTCCCTGCTCAGGCTGTTACCCCCGCGACCCGGACCCGGATAAGTGGCAGAAAACGAAACGAAACGAAAATAATAATGATATTATAAATAATCAGTAATAATATGAGTAATGATAATATTATCTTTTAAAATTTTAAACTGTTGTTTGCTTGAAGAAAGGTCATCAGTTTATGTGACATACGACAAAAGACAAACAACTATGCCAACTCCCATTCGCAATTACATACAATTTAGAGTTACCAGTTAGTGTTATTTTTGTGTCTTGGAATGTGGGACGAAACATGAGAACCTGGAGGGAACCCAGGCAGACACAGGGAGAACATGCAAACTTCAAACACAGAAAGGCCCCTAACTAGGTAATTCAAAGTTATCTTACTATAGATTAATTTAAAACAAAGGGGGGCTGATGGAGTTCATAAAGGCAGCAGGGAATAATGAATGAGGACAGCAGAAAAAGAGCAAGATGTGACTCCACTGTATAGTCGAAAAACTAAATTATTTAACAATCTATAACATCCTTATAGGTCAAGTCCTTTTGTTGTACTCCCCTGACTTTTAAAGGCCACATGTCTACTGTTGTACAGTGAAAATGCCACTGAAAATAGTCACATATTTTTTTTATATTAGTCTGTCATACAAGGTAAATACACACCTAATTCTACAAATCGAAGGACAGACTTCAAATGCAACTTCATAATATTATATTCTATAGATTAATTTGCCACCTTCATGTGCAAAAGAACTGTCACTGAAGTTTGCTACACTGCAAGATCTGAAACAAAAGGTTGTTATAGATGGGAATCAAATACATGAGTCGAAATAGCCTGAGCCATACTGACACCCCAGTCGTAAAGCCAGTCTTACCAGCATGCTACTGCTAGCAGCCTGGCTACTGTCCAAAGCATTAGCAACCAGAACCAGACCAAGTCATATTAATAAAAAGTCGGGTCTTGTTACCTGCTAAATAAATAATATACAATAAATAAATCATAAAAAAAACTTGTTCACAGAAAATGTTGTACCTGTGATTGTATTTTTCTATAGATTCTATTCTATTTCAATCTGTCATCTCTTGAGATTTGAGAAAGGCACGAAAACGATTTTTTTTTCCCCAGATATTTTAAAAATATAAATAAGATCTGCCAATACAGCCTATTAACTACTAATATATCATGCATCCGAAATTACAAACAATTGTATTTGATATTTTTTTTTACATTTGAGCTCTTTCTTATAACGGTCATTATGGGGTACTATCATTGGAATTCAAGAGGTAATAATAAGTGTTTGAATTAAATGTTCATCAGAGAAGTTTAAGATTAAGAAAAGCGGATCTTGCTTTTTCTAGGACAGTATGTTGATTTTACTAATTTGTGTTTAGAGGACAGAAGTCACATGACATAACGTTTCACTGAGGGATGTTTTAACTAACGTCTTGTGACAGAGATCAAATCAGTAGCTTATTTGCTAAATTCTCTCTAAGCTTATATATGAAATGTTTACTGAGCATACAATTGGACCCGTTACCTCCAGCGTATTCACAACTGGGATTTTCATAAACTCATTCAGTAATTGTTGTTCGGAAACTAACAGTTTCAGTTTTAGAGCATGCTCACTGTCCTCTACACACTGTCTAGAACTAGCAGTTTGCCACATTGTTGTACAATGAACAAGTAAGGCAGAACAGAGAATATAAGAAAAGATAATGTTTACTTTCATTGCATACAGGTGAAATTTACAGTTTCTAAATAAAAATAGTTCATACATTTAAAACTGTTTACACATTCAGGACAAACATCCTTCCAGTAACATAAAAAGAAAATGATAAATTCTAAAAAATAGTGTAACAGAGTTAAAAGAGAACAGTATATTAGTCCACAGCATTATAAAATTATTGTAACGGGTGTGAGAGCGGACCCAAGAACAGCATAAGCCTAGACCGGAACAGTTCAGAACTTTATTGACAATGTTCAAGAGTCCAAACAGACAACAACCAGGAAGCCTGGTCGGCGAGCACAGTCCAAGTTCTGAATGGGGCAGGAGTCTCCGGAGAGGGTGTCCAGGCAGGCTGCAGGCAGACAGGGAGCGGGCAGATACAAAGTCCAAAGACAGAAGGCAGGTCAGGTTACCGGGGCAGAGACGAGGAGGCGTGGTTAGGGGCAGAAGGCAGGTCAGGTACCAGGAGATCCGTCTGGAAAAAAGTGCTGGAGGGTAGTGCATGACATGACGACCATCTGGCAGAGAGTGAGTATGGAGGAGCTGGTTAAGAGGAGGCTGGGTGATAGAGCCGACTGGGGGGGAACAGATGAGTCTAATGATCTTGATTAGGAGAGGTAGGCAGGCAGGTAGAGTGGGTTGGTAAAGGGGAAAACTAGGAGTGGACTATGACAGAACCCACCCCCCCCCTCAAGGGACGGCTCCTGTCATCTGCAGGAGGTCTCCCCCGAACAGAGGATGGAGCAGGCTGGTCGGGATGCATGCGGTAGAAGTCCCTGATTAAATCAGGGCTTGCAATGAACCGGGTCGTGACCCAGGAACGTTCTTCCGGGCCGTAACCCTCCCAGTCCACCAAGTACTGTATTCCTCGTCCACGGTGGCGAGAACGCAGAAGACGTTTAACCGCAAACACAGGGCCTCCATCGATGAGCTGGGGAGGCAGAGGGGGAGGTGTAGGCGGAACCAGAGGACTTTCTCTGACAGGCTTGACTGTGGAGACATAAAACGTCGGGTGGATCCTCATACGGCAGGGAAGCTGTAGACGGACCGCCTCTGGGTTAATAATCTTTGTGATGGTGAAGGGCCCAATGAACCTTACGATTCTCCACCCTAAGGGGCAAATCACAAGTGGAGAGCCAGACCCTTCGGCCGACCTGGTAGGCGGGAGAGGGCTTGCCATGCTTATTGGCATTGGCAGCATAGCAGTCGGCAGACTTGAGGAGGGCAGAACGAGCTTGGTCCCAGGTGCGCTGGCAGTGGCAGATGAAGGTCTGAGCAGAAGGGCAGGTTGCCTCCTTCTCCTGGTGGGCAAACAGTGGGGGCTGATACCCATAGGCCCACTGGAAGGGGGAAAGTCCAGTAGAGGAGGAGGTGAGGGTGTTATGAGCATATTCTGCCCAAAGGATCTGTTCAGACCAGGAAGCAGGGTTGTGGGCTGTCAGACAGCGAAGGGTAGTTTCCGGGTCCTGGTTCTTTTTCTCCGTCTGCCCGTTGGACTGGGGATGAAAACCAGATGACAGGCTGACTGAGGCTCCCAGCAGACTACAGAACTCCTTCCAAAATATGAATGTGAGTTGGGGACCCCGATCAGACACAATGTCGGTGGGCAGACCATGGAGCCGGAACACATGTTGTAGGACCAGTTTGGCTGTTTCTTTTGCTGATGGAAGTTTGAGAAGGGGGATGAAGTGTGCCATCTTGCAGAACCTGTCTACCACCGTGAGGAAGTCCGTGTGACCCTTGGAGGGGGGAACAGCGGTAATAAAGTCCAGAGAAATGTGGGACCATGGTCAAAGAGGAACAGGTAAGGGGTGCAAAAGGCCAGCTGGAGGATGACGAGGGGTCTTCTTCTGGTTGCAAACCAGACATGCATTGACGTACCCACGGACATCTTCCTCCATAGATGGCCACCAGAAGCGTTGCTGAAAGACACCGCAGGTCCGCTGAATGCCAGGGTGACAGGAGAGCCGTGAAGCATGCCCCCACTGGAGTACGTCAGTGTGAAGAGGAGCAGGGACAAACAGACGGAACTAGGGCCAGGCTGGTTCTCAATGGCCGCGCGTACTCGCTCCTTGATCTCCCAGGTGACGGAAGCAATGAAGCAGGAGGCTGGGACGATGGTAGAGGGTTCAGATTTTTCCTCAGGACTCTCCGGAAACTGATGGGAAAGAGCATCAGGCTTGGCATTGCGGGAACCGGGCCGGTAGGACAGGGTGAATTTAAACCTGTCGAAGAACAGCGACCAGCGGGCTTGTCTGGAGCTCAGTTTTTTGGCTGAGCGAATGTTCTCCAGATTACGATGATCAGTCCATAGCAGGAAAGGCACTTTGGCACCCTCCAGCCAGTGGTGCCACTCCTCCAAGGCCAAT
Organism: Mola mola; assembly: GCA_001698575.1. NCBI lineage: Eukaryota > Metazoa > Chordata > Actinopteri > Tetraodontiformes > Molidae > Mola > Mola mola. Next base: position 1,059,582 of record KV751388.1, on the reverse strand, counting down.
TTCACCACCAGAAGCTCCTTGTTGCCAATGTTGTAATTTCTCTCTGCTGGGGTGAGGCGACGAGAGAAGAAGGCGCAGGGATGGAGGTTGTGGTCGATGGCTACGCAATGGGACAGGATAGCCCCTACTCCCACACTGGATGCATTCACTTCTACGACGAACTGGCGGTCTGGATTGGGGACCTGGAGGATAGGAGCCGTGGAGAAACGCGACTTGAGGGTGTAAGAGGCTCTCTGGGCTGCATTGGTCCAATGAAAGGCGGTCTTGGATGATGTGAGAGCAGAGAGGGGGGCGGCAACCGAGCTGAATCCCCTGATGAAGCGCCGGTAAAAACTGGCAAATCCCAGGAACCATTGTAGTTGTTTTTGTGTCTCTGGGAGTGGCCAGGAGGCTACTGCGGGGACCTTAGCAGGGACCATCTTTAAAGAGTCTTTGGCAATAATGTAGCCTAGGAAGGAAACTGAGGAAACATGGAATTCACATGTCTCCGCCTTGACGAAGAGGTTATTATCCAGGAGGCGGCGGAGAACAGATCTCACATGGGTGACATGATCTTTCTTACTCCTGGAAAAAATGAGGATATCATCCAGGTAGACGAAGACAAACTGACTGAGCATGTCTCTGAGCACATTGTTAACCAAGGCCTGGAAGACAGCGGGGGCGTTGGTCAACCCATCACCAATCACCAATCACCATCAATGGGCATCACCAAGTACTCATAATGCCCTGTAGGTGTATTAAAAGCAGTCTTCCACTCATCCCCCTCCCGGATGCAGACCAGATGGTAAAGATTCCTTAGGTCGAGCTTGGAGAATACAGTTGCCCCCTGGAGCAGTTCAAAGGCAGTGGAAAGAAGCGGGAGGGGGTAGCGATTCTTCAGTGATATTGTTAAGCCCCCGATAGTCTATGCAAGTGTGGACGAGCTGGTTAAGAGCCGACTTGGGGGAACAGGTGAATTTAATGATCTTGATCAGGAGAGGTAGACAGGCAGGCAGAGTGGGTTGGTAGAGGGGAAAATCAGGAGTGGACTATGACAATTATTATTAAATTTTATTTTTAAACTATAGTAATATCTTTTTGGACACTAAGTAATCTAATCAAATGTGTTACTAATAAAGGTCATGGTGAAATAATCAATCTAAATCACAGTTTAAGACACCGAGAGATTTGTTTAATAGCTGTCACGCAAATGAGTTAAATTAATCAAACAAAATTCAAACTCAAGCTCTTCTGAACATTACCACCAAACCCCCTCTGCCTGACCACAGTATGGTTCCCCCAGTGCAACAATGCCATTTACATTATTGCTAATTACTCTCTGTTATATACCTTTCCTTTCAGCTCTTTGCACATGGCAGAAGCTTGTGGTATTAAGGGTGCTGGGACACCGTCCTTTCTATTATACCAATCCGGAAATATATAACAGAAAAAGTAGTGCTTTTTGTATTGTGTGTAAATTTCAGCATTAACCTGAATTTCATGTAAGGAACATCCACTAAGAAACACACAATACTGAAAAAAAACAGCATGGGGGGCATCAGATTCCAAGCCCATTACATGTTGCCGGATCCACTACATTTAATGAAGTCGTTAAATAACAGATTGGCTTAGCAAAATTTTCAACTGGCTTATCATAGTGCTTTTTTTCTTTTTATTTTCAATATACATATTATTTTGTGGGTAATAATGGTGTGTTTATACCAACCTGGGAGAACCAGCAAGTGTTGTAGAAGGCTGTCGGGCTTGCCAACCAAGTGCCCTGCTGCTGGATTGTGGCTAATCAGAGCAAGTTCAGCCAATGCCAATGGCTAATAGTGAATGACAGAGACCTCAACATCTGACTAAGTATGAACTGAAAGTTGATTGATATTAAACATCTTTCTGAAATACATGAAAAGAGCAAAACTCATATGGATAACTCAGTGAAAATCACCATGTTTGGAAGAGTATACTGTACTGTGCTGAGCATACTGTAGCTAGCTAGCGCAGCTGTGGTGTTGGCATCACCAGAACAAATGAGAGGTGTATTCAGGATTATTGACAGCATGACGTTTTGGGATGGGATAACACATTTAGCTGCATGCAGACACACTGATCTGAATGCACAATCATGCATGCAACCACACACTAAACAGTAATGTCACAAATTTGCATTTTGAAGCACCTAAATTTTTTCGTGGGGTTTTTCTGCAGTAGCAGGATTCTCCTCAGCAACAGATGAAGATGGGGACTGGAAAAAAAAATTAATAAATAACAGCCAGCAGCCATAATTGAGATTGTGACTTACATGGGCTTTTGTAGACGTGGATAATGTTGATTCATAAAGTTTTTTTCAGTTGTTTAGGACAATACGACAACACTGTTTTGCTGTGAGCCTGCCACATGGGTACACGGATCAATCCAACAGGATCAATACCCCGATACTTACAACCAACTCATTTTGTATCAATAAAATTTCCATCAGCATAAAAAAAGTTAACCCCAACATAAAGCTAATGTAGCAAATATAATTATTTTATCTTTATTTAATTATAACATTTTTGTAACATATCAGTTACTTTTTTTTTTTGCTTAATAAGTACAAACTGCTTATATTAAATTGCACTTATGTTTGCTTTTTTTAATAAATTTTGATGTGATTCTGATGTCTTTTTATAAAACAGAAATTAATGATATAAGCGTATTGCTGTTGTTAGTTTTATCACAAAAAAACATTATTGTTTTGTATGTGGAGTGTAGGGGTGGGCGGCCTACCCAAATCAAGTTATTAAACTTAAATCTAAAGTGATTTTGTTCAATTACCTTTGACTTTAGTCAGATTTCAAATGTCCTCTAAATTTCTCATTTTTCATCATTTAAAAAGAATACTGCATTCAGCCATAGTTCCTCATCTGCCACGCTACTGTTTCCTCACTGCTTATTTCAATTAAAGAGCAAATCTAATGAAAAACGCTGACATAATTTAAAGACAGAGAGCCTTACAACTGCTCCTCAGAATGGAGAAAAAAAATCAGCAGGTGTATTAGTCTTGTGCAACATTTCACTGTGTGTTTGTGTAAGGATCAAAGACAGGACATCATAATCCAGAAATCTCCACAAACAAGGTGGGCAGAGAAGTAGCAGGGGGTTGTCTAACCTATCAGGCTGTGAGAAGAGGTGAGTGTCCTATCACAGGTAGAGGACAGTGCTGCACAAGAGTGAAATTATATGCTGTCAGTTTGATGGAGACTTTCCCTGAATTAAACATGAGGCCGTCTCTTTTCTTTCTTCTGAAAGTGCTGTCTCCATCAGGACCACTTCCATCTCTGTCCCTTGCCTCTGTGCCATATTACATATTATTAATCATTTTATAATTAATTATTTGACCTTACTAAATATTTCACATTGACCAGGTGGAATGTGTGTGTATGTGTGTGGTGATGGGGGCTTGGGTGATTGGGATGGAAAAACTGAGGAGAAAAACTGATATTACATTCTGCATACAGTGACTATAGGTAATTTGGGGATCAAGTTTTAAAACAACTTTCAACAGTTTTACTCTAAAAACAAGCCATATTGGTTATTATGACAATATAAAGCCACTTGTTTTGAATTCCAAAAAAATGCAAATAATGTTTAGAGGAAAATTTAATAGATCACTAGGATGGTGTACATTTTTTTTTTTTTTTTTGCTTTCAAAAAGCAACAAAAAGGTAGATGCACGTCTTTGTTTAGGGTGAAATTGTGGAACAATGCCAATATCAATTTAAAAATATATCATTGATGTTTGGCTTTCCAAAATTTGCTTTAGAATTTACATGCTTTACAGCTATTTTTTTGGGGTTACAAATATAAATATTTTTAGTGCTAGGTTGCCTGAATTAGTAAGAAGACAGCATAAGCATTTTGCTTTTGCCAATGATTGATATATTTTCTGAAATGACTTGATAAGAAATTAGAAGAAGAATAAATGAAAGTTAAATGTTTTATGTGGTTGTTTTCAGCGTTTCATTCTCAGAAGTAGAAGGAACAATATACTATAAATGTCATGGTGTGTGGGTTGGCCTGGGCGTGGCTCTCCTGGCTCCCAACTCTACACGCCCATCTGCAATCAACTCACCAGTCCCAGTCTGCTCACCTGGCTCATCAACGACACAACCAGCAGTATATCAACCCCGGCTCTTCACCCACTCTTCGCCAGATCGTGGTACCCACCATGTGGTAGTGTTCGCTCAGGCTATAACTTGTGTTCTTTCCTAGGCAGCTCAGTTCTGTTTTCTCTCTCTCGCCAGTATACCTGGACCACTACTGCTTGCCTGCCTGCCTGCCGGCCTGCCAGCCCCTCTACCCACTGCTGCCTGCTCCCGCCTGCCAGCCCTCGCACATTTCATGGAATAAAACCTTGTTTACTGAAAACCACGTTGGTCTGTGTCTGCGTCTGGTTCCACCAAGCTACACCTAACAATAAATTTCATTTCATTGAAGACCAGAGGTACATAGGAACCTTTGAAAATCCATGTCCAGTCTAACCAGCTGATTAAGTGTTGGTGGTTAATCAGCCATAGTATAACTAAAATCATAAAATTCTGGACTATTCGATATGTGTGCACGAGTGAGATTTCAGAGAGCAGCTGTAAAAAGACAACAATAAGATCATCGTAAGCATATGCTTAATATATCACACATACAATGTATTTCAGCAGCATGGCAGAAAATGACCAGAGCTCATTTTTAATAACACAACCTGACCTTAATTGGGTTACCAATAGCAACAGGACAAACCCAGCTCACAGGTCTCTTTCTGGGAGATATTATCTGCTGGATGAGTATAATTACATCTGAGCTGGCCCAGCAAGCAAGGGATTTAATGAAGGAGCATTTTAGCAGATTTCCTCAGGAGTCCTGAAAAAAATCTTTTGTTTTGCTGCGTTTTATTTACTGGCCCCAGTGACACAGAGTTCTACTTTGTGTCAAAGGGGCGTCGTGCTGGGATATTCAACCGTCAGTCCAAACGAGACAAGGTATGCAAATGTGCTGCCCTTCACATGCTGACACAAGGGTAAGCGTGTTACGTCACTACATCACTTCCTGTTTGTTGCTGCTGCTACTTTTTCTCTGCTGCTCTACTTCCGAACTCCATAGGCCAATAGTTCATCCCACGGTTTAGCAACACTCTCACTAAGTATATATCGATAGTTTGAGCATTCGTTTTCGCATCTGTTAACCACTTAACTCAATGCTTAGTCATGGCTTCTCCCTCTCACTCTTCTGCTCTGTCCTGCTCAGTGTGTCGGATGTTTAGTTACTCCTCTGCCTCGTTCAGCGACAAAGGTACGTGTAACAAATGTGGGACATTTGCAGCATTGGAGGCGAGGCTTAGTGAATTGGAATCTCAGCTCCACATCATGGAAGCAAATTCTTTAGCTGCGGTAGCTAGCCAGCTCCCTTTAGCTGATGCGGACTGGCCTAGTGTAGCCCCACTTAGCCGCCTCCCTGCAGTACCCAAGCAGCCGGGAAATCGGGGTGGCTGGGTTACCTTCCGAAAGAAGCATCGTCCAAAACCAAAGCCCGCAACGGTACACCACCCACCCCTTCACGTTTCCAACCGGGTCTCCCCACTCAGCGACACACCAGCCAAGAAAAAACCACGGTTCATTGGTAGTTCTATCCTGACAAACCTGAAACTAGTCACACCAGCGACCATAGTTAGCTGTGTCCCTGGGGCCAGAGCGGGCGATGTCAAAAAATTTGAAACTGCTGGCAGAAAGTAATTGTATTTTGGTAAGATTGTAAATCATGTCGGCGGTAATGACACCGTGTGTAGTTATGTCAAAACGATGTCGAAATACGTAATTTTCTCTGGACCCCTTCCCAATCTGACCAGTGACGACATGTATAGCCGCATGTCATCACTTAATTGCTGGCTGTCAAAGCGGTGTCCAGCCAACGGTGTGGACTTTTTAGATAATTGGCAGACTTTCTGGGGTACACCTTGTATGATTAGGAGAGACGGCATGCATCCCACGCTTGATGGTGCAGCTCTCATCTCTAGTAATCTGGCTAAATTTTAGTTTTACTGAAACCTGGCTCTCTCACGATGAATATGTTAGCTTAAATGAATCCACTCCTCCCAGTCATACCAACACACACATCCCTTGAGTTACTGACAGAGGAGGTGGAGTTGCTGCTATTTGTAATTCTGTTCTATCAATTAATCCTAAAAGCTTGATTCTTATTCTGTCTCATCCAGCCTGGAAAACAGTACAACCAATACTGTTTGTTATAGTTTAGCCCCCACCCCCTAAGTTTAATTCTCAACACAGGCACAGTAATCTTTGTAGGTGATTTCAATATTCATGTGGATATTGAAAGTGATAGCTTTGGTTCTACATTTATTTCACTCTTAGACTCAATTGGCCTCCTGTCAAAGTGTACATAAATCTACTCACTGTCTTAATAATACTATGGATCTTGTACCAATATATGGGATCAAAATTGATCACTTAAAAGTTTTTCCACATAATCCTTTTTTACGTGACCATTACTTAATTTGTACTTGAACTTTTAAGACATACATACACAATGACAGAAAAAAACTTCTACTCAAGATCTCTATCAGATGATACTGTAACTAAATTTATAGAATCGATTCCATTAGCTCTGGATCCAGTGCCTTGTCCTACTAGAGTAAAGGATCTTTTGGTCCTCCCCAAATAGACTACTTTGTTGACAGAATCTCAGACTCCTTATGAAAAACTTTAGACTCCATTGCTCCTCAAAAAAGGATATTGTTAAGCAAAGTAATTTAGCACCATGGTACAATCTTCAAACTCGCAAACTGAAAGAAGAAACTCGCAGACTAGAAAGGATATGGCGCTCCACCAAATAAAATGTGTCACTGTCACTTTGCAAGATAGCCTTAAAGCATACAGGAAGGCCCTTCGCATGGCTAAACTAGGCTACTACTCAGCATTAATAGAAAACGATAAGAACAATCCCAGGTTTCTTTTCAGCACTGTAGCCAGGCTGACACGAGTCAGAGCTCTGTTTAGCCACAAATTCTCATAAGCCTAACTAGTAATGAATTTGTGAACGTTTTTAACACAAAAATTTTACTTTGAGAGAACAACTATCCTCAACTGGCACAGACCTCTCTCTGAACACAGAGACCTTGGAGTCAGCTACAATATCAGATAGTTATCTTAACAATTTTACACCAATTAACCTTGAGCAACTAATCTCAACAAATATTTCTTCTAGACCAGCTACATGAATTTTAGACCCCATTCCCACTAAACTACTTAAAGACACACTACCCCTAATTAGCACTTTCCTCTTAGACATGATTAATTCATCCCTGATCACAGGCTACTTACCACAGTCCTTCAAAGTAGCTGTAATATAAAGCCTCTTCTTAAAAAGCCAACACTTGATCCTGAGGTCCTAGCAAACTACAGACCAATATCTAACCTTCCCTTTAAGTCTAAAATCCTAGAGAAAGTGGTAGCAAATCACTTATGTGATTTTCTACTGACTAATAGCTTATTTTAGGTATTCAAGGTTTTGGAATGCATCAAAGCACAGAGTCTGTACTAGTTAAAGTTACACACGACCTTTTGATTGCATCAGACGAGGGACTTGTTTCTGACTTGGTTCTGTTAGATCTTAGCGCAGCGTTTGACACCACTGACTACCAGATCCTATTGAGAGATTAGACAACTTAATTGGCATTAAGGGAGCGGCATTAAATTGGTTGAAGTCTTATTAATCTGACAGAACTCAATTTGTACACGTTAACAATGACTCTTCTATGTATACCAAAGTTAGCTATTGAGTTCCACAAGGATCGGAATTAGGGCCAATTCTTTTCATTTTATATATGCTTCCTCTAGGTAACATTATCAGAAAACATGATATTAATTTTCACAAATATGCAGATGACACCCACCTATATTTATTCTTCAAACCTAATGAAACCAACTGACTAGATACATTTCAAGCCTGTCTTAAAAATATTAAAATGTGGATGACCTGCAATTTTTTACTGCTCAATTCAGATAAAACTGAAATTATTGTCCTCGGTCCTACACACCTCAGAAATGAATTATTGAATGACATAGTAACCCTGGACGACATCTCCTTAACCTCTAATAGCACTGCAGGAAATCTGGGAGTCGTCTTTGATCAGGATCTGTCCTTTGACTCCCACATAAAACAAATCTCTAGATCTGCCTTTTTAATTTACATAACTTGCGAAAATCAGATACTTTCCTTCCCAAAATGATGTGGAAAAATTGGTCCGCGCCTATGTCACTTCCAAGCTTGACTACTGCAACTCCTTATTATCAGGCTTCACAACCAAGTCACTAAAGACCCTCCAGCTGATTCAAAACGCTGCTGTTCATGTACTCACTGGAACACGAAAAAGAAATCATATCTCTCCTGTTCTACCTTCTCTGCATTGGCTTCCTGTGAAATCCAGATTAGAATTTAAAGTTCTCCTCATCTACAAAGTTCTACATGGTCAGGCACCTTTGTATCTTAAGGAACTTATAGTGCCTTATCACCCAACTAGAACGCTGTGCTCCCAAAATGCAGGCTTACTGGAAGTTCCTAGAATCTCTAAAAGTAATCTGGGAGGCAGGGCCTTCAGCTACCAGGCACTTATTCTCTGGAACCAGCTCCCAGTTAAAGTCTGTGGGGCAGTAACCCTCTCTGTGTTTAAGAGTAGGCTTAAAACCTTCCTTTTTGATAAAGCTCATAGTTAGGGCTGGCAAAGGCCGGCCTATAGTTATGCTGCCTGCTATAGGTCTAGCTTGCTGAGGGATTTCCCATGATACACTGAGCCCCTCTATTCCTCTATCTCGCTCTTTCCATACTTCTTGTACTCTCTATTCTGTCACGTCCCAGTATTTTCTACCCGGATTCCCTCTGCCTTATTGTCTCTCAACCACTTGGTGACATGGTTGTGATCGTTCTGGTACCTGCTATCCGGTGGAGATGTGACCTTGTGTCTGGGATCATGATCAACTTCACGTATCCTATCCAGCAAAAGACAGAGTGGCCCGGAATCCTGACCTGGCTCACCGTCTGGTTCCTGGACTCTGCTCTTTAATAACATGCTTCTGGACTCAGTTATCATGTTTTCATATCCATAGACTGTCATGACTGTCATATTGTTGTGCTCTGTACATCTATTGCACGTCTACCCATCCCAGGGAAAGGGATCCCTCCTCTGTGGTTCTCCCTGAGGTTTCTTTTTTTTCCCCGTCTAGGGGTTTGGAGTTTTTTCTCGCCCGGTTTGAGGGTCTATGGGTAGATGGTGTTGTTATGTACAGATTGTAAAGCCCTCAGAAGTAAATTGTTATTTGTGATTTTGGGCTATACAAAATAAACTTGATTGATTTGTCTATAGACTTTGTCTACAGTCTATAGACTGTAGGGAACAGGCACATCATATATTTTGTTCTTTTGGTCAAAAGATACTTTGAATGAGTTTAAGAAAACCAGATGTTCCTCTGGGGAAAATTTGCATAATTATTTTATATTAAAATGGTCACACAGATAATGTAAGTGGAATGTTATGCACCTCACTCAATCTGCAGCAGCTAGGTAAGTGACAATAAAAACATAAGAAACTCAACTTATCCCAGCATGATGCTCCATCATCAAGTATGTAATCACAAATATCATTCATTCATTCATTCATTCATTTTCTACCGCTTATCCCGTTAGGGGTCGCGGGGGGGGCGGGAGCCTATCTCAGCATCTTGGGGCGAAGGCGGGGTACACCCTGGATGAGTCGCCGGTTCATCGCAGGGCTGACATATAGAGACAAACAACCATCCACACTCACATTCACACCTACGGGTAATTTAGAGTGACCAATTAACCTACCCCCAGATTTGCATGTTTTTGGACTGTGGGAGGAAGCTGGAGTACCCGGAGAAAACCCACGCAGACACAGGGAGAACATGCAAACTCCACACAGAAACGTCCTGACTCAGAATTGAACCCAGGACCTTCTTGCTGTGAGGCGACAGTGCTAACCACTGCACCATCACAAATATCAATCCCAGAAATTTGTAATGTAAAGTTTGCAACAATTAACACACATTAAACCAATCCCTGTGAATGTTTTCACCTGCTTCAAAAAATACACTAGAAGAAAAGCAATAATATTATATATTATATTATGTATTTATCATAGATAATATTTGAACTCTAGATGTGGAAGGGAGATGTGAGCTAAAAATTCTCATCGTACCCATGGAGAAGGATTAATCCAGGAGGATCCTGAAAAAACATTTTTTTGCAATACAGAAAAAGAAAAGTTGCAACAACTATTGTAATTTTTAGAAAAGCTGCTGCAAAAACAGGAATGTTTGACTGCAACAATCCTCCAAAAAATGCATACATAAGTAAAGTCAAATTAAACTATCAAAACAGTATTTGCTTTGCTGATACACATTTCATGTACAATTACATTTTATTGTCCAGGCGTTTTTCTTGTATTTCTCCATGATGTCCATCCTCCCGTCTCTCCCTCCTGTGTCCCCTCTCTTCTGTTTGAATGTTTGAGGGCATGACTCATCAATGTCTATGAACTCCGGTCCTCCCTGCAATAAGAACCGGCTTGTAGAGCGATGGTTAATCTGAGCTCCTCTCCTTCCCTCATGTGAGTTTTTTCTGGTGTTGTTTTATCTCACCTTTTAGTTTTACTTCCTATCTTCTCCGCCCTCAGTTTTTCACCACTTTAACATGGAACTGCACTCTTCACAGACTCGCTTCATCCAAGATAGCCAATACTGGATCTCCAATGTCATTCTGGCTCAGCCACTTTTCTCTGGTCTTTCTCGACCTAGACTCTGGTCGAAATTTCATCAGAATCATTTTATAGTAAAGACCTCAGGAAGTTTCCAATTTCAGTCTGCCTGGGTTCTGATTGGTTTCAAACTGTTACAATTGTGACTTTTTAACTTTGTGAAATGGTCGCAGTTTGGTTTTGTGTAGGCATAAACTTCTCTGTTAGGTTTAGGAAAATGCTGTAGCATAACTTGCATCAATAACATGGACATGGACATGTAAGTGGACATGTAAGTGTTTGAGCCATCCAGCCACCCCAACCCTAACTTAATCACTCTTTAAACTACTCCAAAGTGACACTTGAGGGATAATGACAGCGTATAGGGCCGTGATCCTCACAATTTTTTTCACAGTAGTTTGTTGTTGCAATCACAGTGAGGCATTCAAGATGAACATGGGTCAGCCGGTTTCTCTGTTTCCGCTTAATAGTGTTCATGGTTGAAAAAGTTGACTCACAGGTGTATGTGCTCATAAAGAAAGACATCACTTTCTCTACAAGTGGTTTCAAAGTGGGAAAGTCTGTTTCAGAAACCAAACTCCAGAAGTGGCCAACACCTGCTCTGAGTTCAACTTGGAGAATGTCATTTGTTTGCAGTTTAATTTCATTCAGAATTCAGAATATCCTCACCTCTTGTTTGGCCATGGAGTGGTAGTAAGGACAACATTTCCTCTCGAAAAGAGTTTTCTTTTGGGAACCTCACCCAAACACACAGCTGAGCAACATCGGTGACATTTGTGCTTTCGTCCACTGCGATGCTGAAACATGGTGCTGCGCACAGATCAGCCAACAACTGGTCCCGTATGTCCTTTCCAATGTCCTCCATCCACCTCGTTATTGTGGAATCAGACAACTGTAATCCTTTTATTTGTTTAAGAATCGCGTCCTTGTTGTCAAAGTCTGTGAACAATATTTCTGCTGAAGCCAAAAGCAGTCTTTTACTATTTCTGAGTCTGAGAATGTTTTTTTTAGCCCGCGCCAAAATCTATCTAAAAAGATGCCTCTGTTAAACGCTCTGCAGTAGAGGTTGTCCTGTGAATAAGATTTTGCTGCTCACAAAGTCAAGCAGTAAGCTGTACTGTTTTTCACTTTCTGAGTTCGCTGCCAGGCAGATAACTTTCATTGAATTTTGGATGTGCCGTTTTGAAATGGTGCTCCCAGCTGCTTCGTTTGAAACAGACGCGGGGTTTGTCTGCATATTAAGCACAGAGGGGTCATGCCATGATGAACAAATAAGAATTTGTCTGTCCATTTCTCTTGAAATTTCCTGTGCTCATCTTGTATGCCTTGTACCTTTCGTTTTTTACTCTGAACACCTGCAGTTTGCCTGCTTGTCTCCTCTCTGGCGTCTTCATGTTGATTTTCGTTTGCTTCTTCCTCAGACTCATTATCTTCACTATTCATTACATCAGGATTTTGTCTTTTTTTTTTTTTATTAGAAATCGATCCATTTTGTGCCCTGTGCATGTCATGCTGGCTAGCTGAGCTATCATGGCCTGCAAGCGTGCACTGCAGTCAAGTGAGCCGGTGTTGCAAACAATGCTGTAAGCCTGCTGCGTTACCAGGTTTGACCATTACCCCCCTTTTGGAAATAACATTAATTGAGGCGAAAGGAGAAATACAATGCGGATGTTTGCGTGTTTGTAGTGTTGTGTTCATTGTATATTTATGTAGCACATTTTTAAAAATGTGTAGCCTATGTTATATTGTTATAAGCTACCATGCGAGCCACCAATTAAAGCTTGACGAGCCTGTGGCATGTGGCTCGCGAGCCGCGCAATGAGTAACTGTGGTATAGGGTAACTAGTCAGGCTGGCTAAGCCGGCCTCACCCACACAGAATTATCACCATTTCCACAGCATTACAATGACACATTCAGCTCAATTTATTGTTTATCTTTTCCAGCCCACAGTGTTAGTCTTTCTGTTCATCTCAGAACTGCGCTGCTGTAATTTCCAGCAGACAAGGGAGCTGTTTTCACTATAAAAGCCTTTGACAAACCAATGCAGAAAGTGACTTTAACATGATGACATTAAGAGTGAAATTGTAGTTCTCTGTCAGTGCCTTAGAGCTGTCCACATATTACGAATTGTCACTTTGTAAGGTTCCTTGTTCACACCTAAAGAAGCCTTTCAAAAACCAAGAAATATGTACTTAAAAGCTCATATTTCTTTTGAGTGCTTTAAGTATGCAGTCACGGTTTTCAAGGACACTGAAGACTTTTCATTTCACACTTTGTCCGTCTTGTCTTGGGACCTGAGGAGATGATGCACTGTGAGGAAAGGTGCAAGACTTACCATGTCTGTGTCAGACACTGGACCAAAACTGGTCACGTAGATATCAGTCTTTACTTCTGTTACTTGATCTGTGAAGACAAAGAATGAAATTCACTTTAGACAATTAGAACTTAACAAATTCAAAGTGTGAAGATGCATGATTTTGAAATGCACACTTAACAGGCCACGCTGCAACATTGTAAAGTGGCTATGAACACGACTGTGGCTTATCCTCACCAGGTTCTGACTGATGGAGAAGAGTTGCATACTCACACATCCAATAGACCCAGAGTGACATTAGCATTCATTTAGAGTCAAGGCTGCATCCCCCTGTGTTATACATACTCTTTAACTCTGGTTAAAGAGTTAAAGAGCACTACTACTGACCTAAATAAAGTGTGACACGACTCTGCTTCCTCTCATTGTGTGAAAATGAGGTCAAAATATCTGGCATGCTGGTAACATCATTTGGAGCCAAAGTCTGCTCAGCAGTGACTTCGAAGCAAAGCTGTAATATCAAATTCCTACCCGTACAACCTCTCACCCAATCACGACCAGAGCTCAGCTGTCAGTCATAACATTTCATCCCATTTTTATAGTATAAAACAACTAATTAAAAGCATGAAAAGCAAACTAATCTGAAAAACAAACATCAGACGTGTAGGAACTTGCTAAAACGACAGAAAACATCTTTGGGAAAAACTTCTTTGTCGAGTATGTTGAATTTCGTTTAGACCCAAGACCCAATATGGAGGAGGAGGGGTTTAGGACCTAAACTGCAGCCAACCCTTCATATACTAATACACTCTATGGTTACTACAAACACTGCTGGCTAAAATCTCCTTTTGTCTTTGGTACTGGGCAACCTGAGTATAGTATACCTAAACAGTTTATACCTAAACAGGTTCTGCAACCTAAAGAAGGTCCAATCATATCATATGCACAGGTTACTTTGAAAAATTTTACAATCGGCCGTAGGTTATAATGTAATAACTGGATTTATAAAATGTAGAATATAACTCAGAGTAGAGCAACTGCTGCTTCAAGTTGAAAGCAGGCACCTGATGTGGTTCAGGGACCTGATAAGTTTGCCTCCAGTCCTGGACTCCTCTCATTGGAGGTGTTCCACAGTAGACCCTGAACTCGCTGGAGGGATTATATATCTGGCCTGGGAGTGCCTCGGGAGGACCTGGAAAATGTTGCAGGATATGTGAAGAAGGATGTCTGGTAAGGCTGTCACCTATGGTTTGATAAGCACTCCCACAGTGTTTTGGATTTTTTTTTCTCCTCCAAAAGTGTGAGACAGATGTTCCACACTGCTGCTTTAAGAATAACACAGCTCCTTTAAAGTGAATAAATTGGTGCT
>KV751388.1:1028409-1045071 GCA_001698575.1 Mola mola | reverse complement strand
AAGGCACATTTACTAAATAATGGGGGAGTAACAGATGACAAACGCATTTTGAAACTTCAAATTCCAAAAATGTAATAATGGATCATGGATCAGTTATTTCACATTTCCACAAAATAAAATCTAGAGATTTAGATCCAAGACAAATATTTCAGTTTTACATGAAACCAGCTGGGGGAAATGTATCATTTATCCTGACTGGCTTAAACTATCATCTTTGTGGTAGGGGACACTGTTTACTTGGCATGTCGTCTTTCAGGCCTTTGGTGAGAAAGTCATCAGTTGACAGGCCACCTCATTGTGCTGGCAGTTACACTCTCAGATGACCATGCAAGGTCATTGCTGACTTTTTTTATCTGAGTTGTAGCTGTAGAGTTTGCGCTCTGCTTCATTTGTGCTTATTTTAAGAGTTTCACATAAAATGACAGCTACAGTTATCTTTACATGTTTCACATCCTCCAACAGTAGCATCTATCCAATCTCACATGGTTGCAACAAATACTAAAATGTCCTTGTATGAAAAACAAAACAATGTGCCACACGTTACATTGGTGCCTGGTGACAACACAATATGCCTTTATACGATGGTATCATATTACTAAAGTTTTGCAATATTACTGGTAAAAATAAGGAAAAACATTCTTGAAAGACAATAGTTAATTTTTTGAATAATAAAAAATAAACAACTATTCAAAATGTGGCTAATTCTTCTGTTCCTTTAAAGGCTCATTTACAGAGTAAAAAAAGCACTTCTCTGTTCACCAATAAAACAAACAAGCAGACCGTAAACAGATTCTGAATTAACTGCAATTCCTTCCTTTCATGACGTTGAAGTGTAAATGCAGAGTGGGATTCCATATTTCATCTTCTGTGGAGAGACTGTTGAGACACCAAACATATATTAAGCTTTGAGTGATTCCTGCAGCCGTATATACCCGGAATGTTGTAGTAATCTGTCAGTCTTACACTTCCTGCAGTGATGGAGGCACTATCATCATTTACTCTACATCAATAGATAGATAGATAGAGATAACTTTATTAATCCCCAAAGGAAAATTAATTTGTCACAGCAGCAATACTGTTCTGGTACAGGACCAGTGGACATATAACGCTATATTTAAGGTATAAAGTATTAAATAAAATAAAAATAAAAGTACAAAATATACACAGTATTGGCATTTGTAGAATTCTAACAGTATGTACAGATGTTGTGCAGAGTGCAGAGTTTAGTGCAAGTAGGAGTAGTATCAAGTTAAACTTCCCAAAGATTATTTTCCTATTTTTACTTCAATGACTTCTAAATGTTGGAGCTGTATAATGAATGCAATTCAGTTTTCAAAACTATGCTTTATCTTAAAACACTTATTTATAAAAGTATATAAACAGTATACACCTTCACATGACTTTTCAACATACACAGATTAATATGGTCTTGACAAACTGAAAGGACCACATGTTGTGAGACACTGCAGCATACATCTATATCTTCAACCTAACCTTAAGTGTTTCGGGCCTGTTTCATTAATTCACAGCAAATATTAACTCCAAATTATTTATTTTTTAAATTCTTTTTCAATGAGCATGTGTGAAGTTTATGTTATGGTTCACATGATTTAAAGTTTAAAGAGTCCAGCAATGGGAACCAAAAGGGCTGCCATCCCCATCACCATCCATTACCATCATTTGTCATTCATTACATAACAGTGCATCACCTAGCATCCACTATGATCACCTACTATCAGCTACCTTCCACTACATCGGCTAGCATCACCTACAATCCACTACATCACCCACCATCATTTATCATCTACTACCATAATCTACACCTACAGTACCATCCACTCAACACCTAACATCCACGATAATCATCTGAGTAGCAAGGTGGCTAATGTAATATTATTGTTAAGCTATTTATAAGCCAAACCTGTAATTCAAGTTGAAGAAATGCTTGTGTTTTTAGCTAAAGGTTTGTATCACTGATTTGTGCAAAATTCACCATTAGGATAGAGAGAAATGTGCCCAAACATAAACGCTTTATTTTCTACAAAAAAAAAAAAGTGAAAAGGGGCTTAATTTCTTTGATGGCAAAAGTTGATTTGGTTTTTCTTTTAATCTTTTTTAAACATTTGTTTTATTTTATTTTATTCTATATCTAGATCAATTTTCAAACATGGACATAACTCAAAATCTATCGGACAGATTTTCATGAAACATTTATTTTGAAAATGATCCAAATTTAATTCTGTGTTTGGGATGGAGACAACATTTTTACCCACTGATTTTGGCCTTATATATATATAAATTCCCCACTCACCCTCTCTGTGGGCGGTTTTGTGTCCCCTTCAAGCTCGGGACCTCGGGATCCTGCGCAGGATCTTAGATGTTTCTAGGATTGCGCTCTTTTGGACAGATCAGAGAGAGATCTCAGGTGCAGAGATATCTCAGGTGTTATTCCTGGGATTTGTTGGAGCAACTCTCCCAGCTTGGGGGTTACAGCCCCGAGTGCTCTTATCACCACTCCCCCACATCCTTTCCAGCTCCTCTTTCAGCCCTTGGTATTTCTCGAGCTTCTCGTGTTCCTTCTTCCTGATGTTGCTATCACTTGGGATTGCGACATCTACCACTACCGCCTTCTTATCCAGGTTGTCGACCACCACAATATCCAGTTGGTTAGCCACCACCATCTTATCGGTCTGGATCTGGAAGTCCCACAGGATTTTAGTTCGGTTTTTCTCAATCACCTTAGGACTGCATCATCCCCCCAACACTCAGAGATTGGGTTCCAGGCCCCAATAAGAAACCCGGAAGACATTAGCACTAGGGCAGCTGATCTGAGAAGGACGATAATGGTTAACATGGATACCTGGAACCGCGGGAACGATTACCGAGGCTTAGTAGCAGAATAAGTTCAGAAGGTCTACTAGATGATGTGAATGTGGTACTACAAACCATCCCTACAGTGACCATCACTGAGACCAACATATGCAACAGCGACAGTAACCCTAGAGGTGCTTGGCTACAAGACGCATGCGAGCAAGGGGCAATACCCTCCATGGAGAATATGGTTGGAGGCTAAGATCAAGGCAACATGGAGAGAGGTTAGCCAACTGTCAAAGCTGGAGAAGTGCAAGACCACCAAAGTACTAAAAAATGCATCAAGCTGTCTATAAGTGAGGCACTGGAGCCTGCCAAACAGAGGATCACAGCCCTGGCAGCCTGCCTGAAGAGGTACACTAGAGGCGTGGAGGCCCGGAGAATCAACAGGATGTTCACCACTGAACCATCCCAAGTGTACTCTCAGTGGAAAGATAATAAGACGAGGACAGACCCACCCCGGGGTGAGACTGAACTGTACTGGAAGGGCATATGGGAGAAAGAGGCATCACATAACACCAATGCTTAGCGGTTGGTGGACTTCAAAGAGGACCACAGCCGTCTCCCACAACTGGACCAAGTAGATATCACAATGGCAGACATCCAAGAAAGAGTCTCAGGGATGAAGAGCTGGACAGCATCGGGCCCTGACATGACCCACAGGTACTGGCTAAGGAAGTTAACTGCACTCCATGAACGCCTGGCAGCTCAGATGGGACCCACCCAGAGTGGCTGACCCAAGGCCGGACGGTCCTGATCATGAAGGACCCTCAGAAGGGAACAATTCCATCCAACTATTGGCCAATAACCTGCTTCTGCACAACATGGAAGCTCCTGTCAGGCATAATTGCGTCCAAGATGAGTAGGCATGTGGCTCAATACATGAGTAGGGCCCAGAAAGGGATTGGCAGTGACACCAGAGGAGCCAAACACCAGCTACTGGTGGACAGGGCAGTCTCTAGAGACTGTAAGACCAGGAAGACCAACCTGTGCACTGCCTGGATTGACTACAAGAAAACCTATGACTCAATGCCACATACATGGATACTGGAGTGCTTGGAGCTATATAAGAGCAACAGGACACTAAGAGTCTTCATCAAGAACTCAATGGGGCTGTGGAAGACTACTCTGGAAGTCAATTCAAGGGCAATTGCCAAAGATAGCATCAAGTGTGGCATTTACCAAGGAGATGCCCTTTCCCCATTGCTTTTCTGCATTGGTTTGAAACCCCTCAGTCAGATCATCACAAAGTGTGGCCTCAGATACCAGTTCAGAAATGGAACAACGACCAGCCACCTCTTCTACATGGATGACATCAAGCTGTATGCGAAGAGTGACCGAGACATCGACTCACTGATCTACATCACCAGCACTGACATCGACATGTAATTCGGGCTAGATAAGTGTAGCCAGATGATATCAAAGAGAGGCAAGATGATCACAACTGAAATGGTTTAACTACCAGAAGGCAACATAGCTGATGTTCAGGACAGCTACAAATACCTTGGGATCCCGCAGGCAAATGGGAACCATGAAGAGGCCGCAAGGAATTCCACCACAGCCAAATACGTACGTAGAGTAAGGTAGGTCCTGAGAAGTCAGCTGAATGGTCAGAACAGGACCCAAGCCAACACTTGGCCCTGCTCGTCATCAGTTACCCTGCTGGTATAATAACCTGGCCAAGGGAGATGATAGAAGCCACAGATATCAAGACAAGGAAGCTCCTCATCATGCATGGAGGGCTTCACTCGAAGTCCAGCACCCTGAGGCTGTACAGGAAAGCGGAAAGAGGGAGGCCGCGGATTATTGAGTGTCAGAGCCACTATCCAAGATGAAACAACAAAGATCCAGGAATACATCAGGAAGATGGCCCCCAATGATGACCTGCTAAGTGAATGCCTCAGGCAGCAGAAACCCAGTGAGGAGAAGTAAGAGGAAGAGAGACCATCATGGAGGGACAAGCCCCTGCACGGGATGTACCACCGACAGATAGAGGAATTGGCTGATATCGACAAAACATACCAGTGGCTGAAGAAGGTTGGTCTCAGGGACAGCACAGAGGTACTGATCATGGCAGCACAAGAACAGGCCTTGAACACAAGATCGATAGAGGCCGGGTTGTACCACACCAGACAGGACCCAAGGTGCAAACGGTGCAAATAAGCTCCTGAGACAGCAGAGTGCAAGATGCTGGCAGTTAAGGCATACTTGGAGCGTCACAACCAAGTGGCTGGCATAGTACACAGAAACATCTGTGCCAAGTATGGGATGGAGGTTCGAGGTTCAAAGTGGGCAACACCTCCTAAGGTGATTGAGAATGACCGAGTCAAGATCCTTTGGGACTTCCAGATCCAGACTGATAAGATGGTGGTGGCTAATCAGCCGGATATCGTGGTGGTCGACAGGTAGGATAAGAAGGCGGTAGTGGTAGATGTCGCAATCCCAAGCGATAGCAACATCAGGAAGAAAGAACATAAGAAGCTTGAGAAATACCAAGTGCTGAAAGAGGAGCTGGAAAGAATGTGGGGAATAAAGGCATCTGTGGTGCCCGTGGTGATAGGAGCACTTGGGGCTGTAACCCCCAAGCTGGGAGAGTTGCTCCAACAAATCCCAGGAATAACTCCTGAGATCTCTCTGCAGAAGTACGCAATCCTAGGAACAGCTAAGATACTGCGCATGAACCTCAGGCTCCCAGGCCTCTGGTAGAGGACCCGAGCTTGAAGGAAACACAAGATTGCCCACAGAGGGTGAGATACTGAATGTTTTTTTGCTGGCTATCAGTGTAAATGGTTCCACCTATGTTGACAAAGCATAACAGAGCATAACCCCCCCCTCCTGACGTTTATACAGAATGTCAGGGTCATCAGGGGGAACAGGCTGGTAAAACGGCCTACTGAAGAACTCTTTACTGCTGCATGTCCAGTGGGATGTATGGTCTTACCTCCCAGACCAGCTCTCAGTCTGTTGTCATATCCATCCAGCAGACTATCCAGGATTTTGGTGAAGGTCGTGATGTCTTTAAAGTTACGTGTTGAATTGGAATCTGCCTTTGACCTAAATGGAAAAGAAACTTTGACTATGGACACAGGGTAAGAACAATGAGAACTGTGGATGATTATACCTCCTGGTCATCTCCACCTACTGTATTAATCTACAGTATTTCATCCCAGATCATTTAATAGTCAAACTAGTAAATATGCTGTCATGGCATTGCATGTCTGCTACATCACATTTTAAACAGAATACTTTGAACTGAAATCCAAATCCTACAGTTAAAATTTGTATTCTGTTCCAATTTTCACTGTACATGAGACACATTAATAATATGGCGTTTTTTACGTCCTATATCCGTGACTACAGAATTTGTAAAAATTTGAACATTGTGAAATCACGATTTTGATGAATCATTTTTAATAAACTGACCAAAACCAAAACTTTTTACCGGTAGCATCTTTAGTGATATTGATAATAACCAACGTAATCTCACAGGATGGTGTAGGAAAGACATGCTGCTTTTATTGACATGTAGTGTAGTGTGCAATTTCACACTATTTAAATTTTTCATGTATCATTTAGTGCCATCACCATTTAAAAAATCTGCAATGTACAGTAAACCAGAAAGTCAGGAGAATTTCATCATATCTTAGTCACATGATCTATTGGTTAGTTCATGGTGTGAAGCTTAGTTACATTATATTAAGTTACAAATGAAACATATGTTTTAACAATGTTATTAATTATTTAATGTAATACATGTATGTGGGTAAAAATACATCAATGAACTGGCAGTTTGGGGGATATTTTCTTTAATGGAGCCCCCTGTGATGGCAGATGTGATCAAAAGGGTTAACTAGGCCTATTTAAAAAAGAAACACAAATTCTAAATCCCGTTGGTCAACAGAAAAATGGCTTCTGTGTTTGACCTTCATATAAAAAAAAAACTTTGATATTGAATAGTAATGGTACATTTAATGGCAAAATATTATCAATCCCTAGTTTTATAAATACATTTAGCAACATTAAGGGGACAGTTTTAGTATTTAATTTACTATCTACTTAAATTCATGAACATGATCTTAAGATCATGGTGTGTCACATGCTTACTTTCCAGTTTACCGTGTGAAAAACATTCAGGTTATAAAAGAAAAAGTGTGTGACTATTACGCTACGATCTGTGAATTTAAAAATAATTTCTAGGTTTTTGTGTTATAAAGTGAGGTATGACCTACTGTTCAACTTTATATGATTTTATGAGAATTTCCTTATTGATTAGAAAAAAAGGGGTACCATGAATTTCCATAGTATGTTATGCATGTATCACCTGCCAAACTGCAAATTTAATTAAAGCATTATCGCATTACAAAAGCCCATTAAATGCTGTTCTGGGACACTGTGTATAAAACCTCGATTTAACATAAGGCTATACCTTACAGATTAACTGGGCTGCAATTTGACACAAGATTAATGAGGATTAGGATTTTAATGTATTTTCTTCTTTATTCCATTCCGTCAAAGCACATGAAAAATAGAGTTGCTGAAATTCAGATGTATCTGAATCGGTTGAATGCATTCTTTGTCTGTTATCAGAAAGCCGAATTGAACGTCATAAGAACTCTTAATGGACTGCATATATAACTGACCCCAGTATTATAGTTTGCTAATATGAAAATAATCAATTAATTTTGAGAATTTTGAACGAGGTCTGGGGTCGCGCTTTCGCAGAGCTGAGAATGAAAGCAAATAACCAATAACATCTTATGTTAACGGGCTTCATTAACAAAACCTTCCATTGAATAATCTTTGGCTGGAAACCGAGACCGCACCGCACCGCTCTGCCCGTGCGTGCAGTCAGTCTGCCGTCCGAGTGGCTCTCTGTTAAGGTATATCTACAACAGATGATGACATGAAACATACCAAGTCTGCCACATTACGATCAAAGAGACCAGTACCGACATGGGATGTGAGCTCCATCGTCCTCCCATTGCTGAACCCTGTGAAAGAGACGGAAAACGCTGTCAGTGTGCGTAATCACAGCGCACAAGGCGTCGCACGGCTGCTGCAATTAGAAGCCCACATAAATATCTTCACAAGACAGACACTGCACGGGCTTAATCTCGCACTGGGATAGTGTTCCTTACAGTTAATGCAATATTCTGTTGCCCGAGTCCATATCAAACGGCAATCGAACGTGTACTCTTCAGCATATTGCACCCAGCTGTCTGCCGAAAAGACGCTGCATACCTTAAACGCGACAAGTGTCGTCCTGGACAGTGTCACAGTGGAGATGAACGAAATGGGAGAAGTAATCAAGAGTACTGATTACTGTGAGTCCATTGTATCAGCTTCCCCAACAGGGACTCGCCACGGCTCACCGTCACTAACCTGAGAGTAAAGTGAGAAAGCAGCGCACCATAGCTCGCTGCTGGAGAGACGCTGAGGAGGGGCGCTCCGCCTGCGGGGACGCAGTCCGATCCCCGTAACGAGCTGTTCATTAGTAAGGCTGCGTACATATCAACAATCGCGCAAGTAGCAAAAAAGCTTGCAAAACAGACTCTTGCTGATTTTCTACATGTTATTTAAGTGGAAAAACATGGAGAATAAGCTTGGCAAAAATGTAACTTCAAAACAACTACTAACAAAACCGAAAGAGAGAAACAAGCGAGAACACCCCCACCAAAAAATATATAGAAACAATACCCCACTCACCCTCTCTGTGTCTCCTTCAAGCTCGGGTCCTCTACCGGAGGTTTGGGAGCCTAACGGTTCTGCGCAGGATCTTAGTTGTTCCTAATATTGCGCTCTTCTGGACTGAGAGCTCAGGAGTTATTCCTGGGATTTGTTGGAGCAACTCTCCCAGCTTGGGGGTTACAGCCCCAAGTGCTCCTATCACCACTGGTACCACTGATGACTTTACTCCCCACATCCTTTCCAGCTCCTCTTTCAGCCCTTGTTATTTCTCAAGCTTCTTGTGTTCCTTCTTCCTGATCAGTCTTGATCTGGAAGTCCCACAGGATCTTGGCTAAATCATTCTCAATCACCTTAGGAGGTGTTGCCCACTTTGAACCTCGAATCTCCAGCCCATACTTGGCACAGATGTTTCTGTATACTATGCCGGCTACTTGGTTGTGACACTCCGAGTATGCCTTACCCACCAGCATCTTGCACTCTGCTGTTATGTGCTGCACTGTCTCAGGGGCATATTTGCACAGTTTGCACCTTGGGTCCTGTATGGTGTGGTACACCCCGGTCTCTATCGATCTTGTGTTCAAGGCCTGTTCTTGTGCTGCCATGATCAGTGCCTCTGTGCTGTCCCTGAGACCAGCCTTCTCCAGCCACTGGTATGTTTTCTAGATATCAGCCAATTCCTCTATCTGTCGGTGGTACATCCCGTGCAGGGGCTAGTCCCTCCATGCTGGTCTCTCTTCTTCTTCTTTCTCCTCACTGAGGCATTCACTTAGCAGGTCATCATTGGGGGCCATCTTCCTGATGTATTCCTGGATCTTGGTTGTTTCATCTTGGATAGTGGCTCTGACACTCACTAATCCTCAGCCTCCCTCTTTTCGCATTCCTGTACAGCCTCAGGGTGCTGGACTTGGGGTGAAACCCTCCATGTATGATGAGGGGCTTCCTTGTCTTGATATCTGTGGTTTCTATCATCTCCTTTGGCCAGGTTATTATACCAGCAGGGTAATTGATGACAGGCAGGGCACAGGTGTTGATGGCTCGGATCTTGTTCTGACAATTCAGTTGACTTCTTAGGACCTGCCTTACTCTACATACGAATTTGGCTGTGGCTAACTTCCTTGCAGCCTCTTCATGTTTCCCATTTCCCTGCGGGATCCCAAGGTATTTGTAGCTGTCCTGAACATCGGCTATGTTGCCATCTGTTAATTCAACCCCTTCAGTTGTGATCGTCTTGCCTCTCTTTAATATCATCTGGCTACACTTGTCTAGCCCGAATTACATGTCGACGACATTGCTGTAGATCCTGGTGATGTGGATCAGTGAGTCGATGTCTCGGTCACTCTTCACATACAGCTTGATGTCATCCATGAAGAGGAGGTGGCTGGTCGTTGTTCCATTTCTGAACCGGTATCTGAGCCCATAGTTTGTGATGATCTGGCTGATGGGGTTCAGGCCAATGCAGAAAAACAGTGGGGAAAGGGCATCTCCTTGGTATATGCCACACTTGATGCTAACTTTGGCAATTGGCCTTGAATTGACTTACAGAGTAGTTTTCCACAGCCCCATCGAGTTCTTGATGAAGAGTCTTAGTGTCCTGTTGATCTTATATAGCTCCAAGCACTCCAGTATCCATGTATGTGGCATTGAGTCATAGGTTTTCTTGTAGTCAATCCAGGCAGTGCACAGGTTGGTCTTCCTGGTCTTACAGTCTCTAGAAACTGCTCTGTCCACCAGTAGCTGGTTTTAGGCTCCTCTGGTGTCACTGCCAATCCCTTTCTGGGCCCTACTCATGTATTGAGCCACATGCCTACTCATCTTGGCCACAATGACGCCTGACAGGAGCTTCCATGTTGTGCAGAGGCAGGTTATTGGGCGGTAGTTGGATGGAATCGTTCCCTTCTGGGGGTCCTTCATGATCAGGACCGTCCGGCCTTGGGTCAATCATTCAGGGTGGGTCCCATCACTCAACAGCTGGTTCATCTGAGCTGCCAGGCGATCATGGAGAACAGTTAGCTTCTTTAGCCAGCAGATGTGGATTATGTCAGGGCCCGGCGCTGTCTAGCTCTTCATCCCTGAGACTCTTTCTTGGATGTCTGCCATTGTGATGTTTACTGGGTCTTGCTCTGGGAGATGGGTGTGGCCCTCTCTCAAGTCCACCAACCACTGAGCATTGGTGTTATGTGATGCCTCTTTCTCCCATATGCCCTTCCAGTAGAGTTCAGTCTCACCCCGGGGTGGGTCTGTCCTCGTCTTATTATCTTTCCACTGAGAGTACACTTTGGATGGTTCTTTGGTGAACATCCTGTTGATTCTCTGGGCCTGCACGTCTATAGTGTACCTCTTCAGGCGGGCAGCCAGGGCTGTGATCCTCTGTTTGGCAGTGTCCAGTGCCTCAGTTACGGACAGCTTGCTGTACTTCGTTAGTACTTTGGTGGTCTCACCCTTCTCCAGCTCTGACAGTTGGCTAAGCTCTCTCCGTGTTGCCTTGATCTTAGCCTCCAACCATATTCTCCATGAAGGGTATTGCCCCTTGCTCACATGCATCTCGTAGCCAAGCACCCCTAGGATTACTGTTGCTGTTGCATATATCAGCTTCTTGGTCTCAGTGATGGTCAGGGTGGGGATACTTTGTCGTGCCGCATTTCGTCTTCTAGCAGACCTTCTGAGAGTATTCTGCTATTATGCCTTGGACGCCTTGGATGCTTCAACACCTTACATCCAAGCTAACGAAGAAACAGCTCTTAACTCAGTTTTCCAATGTCCGCAATCGACAACTACTATCACAACTTGAGATTGATGAGGTACAACAAGCCCCAATAAGCCCAGAAGACATTAGCAGCTAACCTGAGAAGGCAGATAATGGCTAACGTGGATACCTGGAACCCCCGGGAATGGTTACCAAACAGCATCTAAACTGTATGTAGTTAATTTTTCAATATAGTCCAACTGGTTCCCCAGGTTAGGTATCTTTATCCAACATTGTTATCACTTAATATAAAGCCCTACTCAAACCCCTACAACAGGCGAGGTGAATGATTGCAATCCCATCACCCTGTGTCAGTCTGTCTGTGTGTCTGGACCTGTAACTCAAAACTACAAAACCTTTCCACTGGAAAATTTTACAGAAGGTTGATCTCAACATCTCAGTCCTACTCAAAGATGATCTGGAAGTAGAGCCAAGAATTCTTCACCTTTGGGAGGTAGGACACTTTGATTTTCTGACTCATTACAAATAGTTAGTTAGGTATATATTAAAAAAAAAAAAAAAAAAGACAAAGAAGAAGATATAAACAGGGGCAAACCTCTCTACCACCAAAGGAATCATTGCATCAAGACATGAGGGTCTGCAGTCAGTTTCTGACTGTCTTGTTTTTTCTTGTTTTGTTTTGTTTCATTTTAAGTTCTAAATACAAAACAATTTGGAATCACTGCCTGGCTTTTTGCCAGCACTTGGCCAAAATGTGATGTCTTACAATACTAAACTTGTTCAGACAATAGCAAATTAAAGTAATGTAATAAGACATGAAGTGCATAATGTGATGTTGTGCTAAATGAGAAAATGAAGAAGTTATCTCAGAGAACTATGGTTGTCCTCTGTCCACAAGAGCAAACAATCACAACCAGAACAAAGAGGAGCTTCTATTCCCACAGCAAAAACCTGAACACTTTGAACACACGGGGATGAAACAGCAGGAGATGAACTGCAGAGGCACCAAAATGTGAAAGGTCGTAAAAGTCTCAAGCAATTGTCCCTGATGGCAGCAACCCTCATATACAAAAAGTGAGCAGTAAAAACATAGGGGAACTACTTTTCCCTGCCAACAGGTATTTAGTGTCAGGAAAAATATCCCAAGATCTGATGCTCACATACAGTATATCATTAGGTGAATGCTGGCACAAATAAATAACAATTTATATTATGTACCTCAAGTATTTAGTTAACAATCCATCTTCAGGGAACAGTACTGAATCTTAAATATCGTCCAGGGCTCTAAACTTTGCTTCATGTGCAAAGAATCATATGAACATTCTGAAAAAGAATAGAACAACGCCAGAGTGCATTATAACATACTGCACATAGTTCCAAATGAAAGATCTTGATGGATTAAACCATATATTGACCATTTTGCTAATTGTCTCATATTTGGTCCAAAAGTGTAAACTTTGTAGCCTACTGAGGGTTGCTTTAAAAAGCCCATCAGAACATTGAAATCAAAAGGATGTTTCAAATTTTAAGGCCTCACTATTCTTTAGAAAAAATGCTTATGGGATTGTTGGAGTACAGAATCCAATTTATAATAGGGAATTGGGGAAGGCGATTTAAGAAAAATTTTCTACGCTTCTGAAACACTCAGACATTTAGTCCGACTTTATGCAGTAGCTGATGGAAATGTGAACCGTCTGTGTATCGATTAATAACAACAGATGTCTTTGAAATCACAGATAAACAGACGATTCAAAGTTCTTGCAGAGAGATCACAGAGGCACTGTGTTGCCAGATATATGATAATTATCCTGTTAATAGGATAGTGTTAGGGCCTATACGTTATATAATAAAAGGTCAAATATACGATAGTTCTGCATTTCAGCGCACCCAAAAAAAACCCCAAAAACGTCGTTTTGATTTACGTGAACATCCACACATCACCAGAAACTGACGCCTGCTCATACCTGATCAGCACATACCTGGCTGGCTCCTCCTCACTGCCAATCACATCAGCAGTGCTCAGCTCATGTTTGTTGCGCAGCTGCACTGGCACCGCAACAAACTTAAAAAATTAAGTGAACATGTGTTCAGTCTCGGAGGAAAATATGTAATAGACCGGCAGCACAGACACGGACACCGGTAAGAAAACAAAGTAACCCTGCTGGGCACAGCAGCTTTATCACCCTACCTGGGAGTTAGACCCTATATTTAAGGGATGGCTTCAACCCTATTGCTGGGAATGGGGCCAAATCCTTTTGCCTCTGCTGCTTCATTCAGTTGGTGTCGGACATTCCAGTTCTGAAAAATCATGCCAAAGGAAATAAACACACACAAAACGTAAAGTCCCTGGCTCAAAATTAAACATCCATTGTCCAGTGCTTGCAACAAATGAATGAAAAAGCAAAAATGGAAAACGCGGTCAAAGCAGCGAAATTAAGTCACCAGGATTTCTGGCTGAACACAATATTGCCATGCAATCAGCTGATTATTTAGTGGAAGTAAAAAAAGACATTTTCAAAGATTCTAAAACAGCACAGAGTTTGCATCTTGTATGCAGTAAGGCCACCGCAATTGCCAAGCATATCATTGGAGATTGTTATTTTGAGATTATCAAAAAGAAGAAATTCAGTGTGTTGGTTGATGAGTCAATGGACATTGGAACAGTAAAAACGCTTTGCATCATTCTTCCTTTATCGACAATGTTTCCAAATCTGTCCAGACCCATTTTTCGAAATTGGCTCAGATATTTTCTAATGAGAACAGGGAGTTTTTCACAGACGTAGCCTCAGCAGAAAGGCTGTATACAGGAATGATCAAGTCTTTCACACATGCCAACACCCCCATGGAGAACATGGGGGCATTTTTGCATCAGATGGGTGCAGCACCATGATGGGGAAAATCAACTCGGTGTCAAGTCAACTGAAAGATGCCCTGCTGGACTTCTGTCATGTTGAGCTTCATAAAATGCTGAAACCATCTCAGACATGCTGGCTCTCGTTATACCAAGTTTTCAAGCGGATGTGTACGTAGTGGGATGTGCTGTGGCTTTTTTTCACCACCAGTGGCTGGATGCCAGATTAAAAGCAACAGAAAAAATAAACAAAGCTCTGAATAATGAATCTCTGCAACTGTATTTCCACTTTTTGGACTGAGTTCTGCCTAATTTCAGAGACATTAATGAGCTTTTCAAAGCAAGAAGGTTAAAATAACAACTCTGAGAAAAACAATGTGGCTAACTTAGAAGGATCATTTTATCTTTCATGGACAGGGATTATGTTCTCCAGCAAGACATGGTGCGGCTGTGGCTCAGATGGTAGAGGGGTCGTCCAGTGATTGGAAGGTACCTGGTTCGATCCCAGACCATGCGCTTAACATGTTGAAGTGTCCTTGAGCAAGACACTGAACCCCAAATTGCTCCCGATGCTGCGCCATCAGTGTAAGAATGTGAATGGTTAATGCTCCTGATGAGCAGGTGGCACTCTGCGAGTTAGTCAGTGCCACCAGTGTATGCATGTGTGTGTGAATGGTGAATGTAAAAGCGCTTTGAGTGGTCAAAAATGACTAGAAAAGTGCTATATAAATGCATAACATTTGCCATTACCATCGTCCAGATTGACCCAACAGACACAGCAAAAACCCTACACTTAACACAATGTACCCGGGCATAGGTGTGATGCAGCTCCTTGGTAAGCACAAATTGCAACCTGCTCCTGTCACAGACTTCCGTATGCAATGTAAGATGTTTTCCCAAGTTGCTTGTGAGAAAATTAAGAAACGTTTCAACTTTAATGACCCATCCTAACCTAAATTGAGTTCCTCTCTCCTGCCATCTCGATTGGTGGACAATCACAATCACTATATCCATCTCTGTTCCCTCTGATGCAAGCTGTGCCTTGTATTCTGCCGACACAGAGAGTGTTTAGGTAATAAATAACAAGTGGAGAAAGATAGCCTTAATAAACCTGCCTGACAACTCCAAAGAGATGGATGTGGATGAATTATGGTATAATGCCTTAATAATGAAGGACATTGGCAGGAATCAAGTATATAAGGACTTGGCATCATTTGTGCCTGACGGGCTTGTTTTCGTACATTCTAACGCCTCATGTGAGAGCATTTTCTCAAAAGCGAACTTGATCAAAACCAAGCCACGGAACCAGCTCATCACTGACACTTTAAATGAACTCATGCATACATCAGAGTCTGTGAAAATAGCTGGTGGATGTGTAAAATTCACACCAGCAAAGACGATGCTGCCTTTAATAACTGCATCCAATCTTTACCAGAAAACATCCCCACAGCCACAGCTGGACCTTCTACCTCAGTTGCCAAATCACACACAGGGACAGATAGTGAAGGTGGAATTCGACAATTAGATGAGTTCTGGCTGTGTTTTCAATTAGTATGTACTAATAATTGATATGATGACATGATAATAATCATGTGTTTCCAGTTGAATGTTAAAGTTAATTTTCTCCTGTTGACGCAGTTCTGCATGCAGTGTGTAGTTCTGATGCTTTTATTTTGATAATTAAGGACTGAGGCAGTGGTTGTACAAAGAGGTACAATTGACTGGGTGGGTGGATGTGTTTATGTGTGACAATGAATAAAGCAGTTTCATTCAAATATACGAGCCTCTGTGTTTATTCCTTAGGGCATTGCAATTCCATGCACACAGAATAGTTTTGTTTTTAAATGCAGTGTCCCAGCATGTGATTTTTCAAGTTGTTTTGGTAGAAATCATAGTTTGGGTCAAAATACAATAATTTTAAAGGGACAGTACAATATTTCTTCATTTCCCATCTGGCAACCCTGCAAAGGCAGTGTGTCTTAGTGTGCTCCCTCTTCATAGTATTTTGACTACCAAATTTTGCTGAGTTGCACAGGTTTTGCCATATGTCTTTATTTGTCCTTCTTCTCAATGCTGCGCCACTGCGGTAAGCGTATTGCGTCACTTCCTGTTGTTTGTGTCTGGTCGTCTTGCTGTACCTTGCTAACTATCTGAGAGGGTTTTAACGACACTAATTGTTTAACTGCTGTGTATTGAAAGTGTAAACCCTGTACTTAAGCAACCTTTAGCCCTCTCTCATTTTAGTGAATTTATCGCTACTCTTCCAACCGTTCTGTGTCGCGCTAACCAACTCAGGTATTGTACCTGGCGCACAGCAATGGCTTCTCCCTCTCGTTCTCCTCTCTCTTGCTCAGTGTGTCACATGTTTAGTTATTCCTCTGCCTCATTTAGTGATAATGGTACCTGTACTAAGTGTAGTTTATTTGCTGAGTTGGAGGCGAGGCTTAGTGATTTGGAGGCTACGCTCCGCACCTTGCAAACCAAACCAGTAGCTTCGCTAGCTAGCCAGCCCCCATTAGCCGGTGCGGGTCGACTGAGAGCAGCTCCC
>KV751388.1:1005744-1024816 GCA_001698575.1 Mola mola | reverse complement strand
CTCCGACTCCTTCTCTGCTCCTGTAAATGTCCATATCCTTACACTAACTTTACTTCTTCCCCGGAGTCGTTGTGCTTTACCATCCTGCAGGTTTTTCTACGTCGCGGTGGGAGCTGCTGCTGTGGTCCTGACTGATGCCTCCTGGCCACATTAGGACAGGAGATCCTATGACTTGGATCCTATGACTTGGATCCTAGGCTGGATTTCCAAGTGTAAATCGGGATCCACAGATCACAATGGCTTCTGGATCAATAGACTAGACCTACATCTGGATCCCTAGACTTCCCATACATCCGGATTTATAGAATCCACAGACTCTGTGACTCATGAATGTTTTATACATTCTAAGTGAACTGTTATTATCATGTTTTTGTGTTCTGTACAAGTGACACTTATTGCACGTCTGTCCGTCCTAGGAAGAAGGATCCCTCCTCTGTGGTTCTTCCTGAGGTTTCTTATTTTCCTTGTTTAGGGTTTTTTAAGTTTTTCCTCACCCGTTTTGAGGTTCTAAGGGCAGAGGATGTCACATTTGTACAGTTTGTCAAAGCCCAGTGAGATAATATGTAAATTGTGATTTCGGGCTATACAAATAAAATTCGATTTGATAGCAGCATAACTAAGCACTAGACAGACCCGCCCTAACTATAAGCTTTGTCCAAAAGGAAGGTTTCAAGCTTACTCTTAAAATCAGAGAGTGTGTCTGCCTCCCGTACCAAGACTGGAAGATGGTTCCACAGGAGAGGAGCTTGTTAGCTGAAAGCTCTGCCTCCCATTCTACTTTTGGAGTTTCTTGGGGATCACCAATAACCCTGCATCCTGGAAGCGTAAGGTTCTGGATGGGTGATAGGGTACAATGAGCTCTTTAAGATAAGATGGTGCCTGACCATGAATAGCTTTGTAGGTGAGGACAAGGATTTTAAATTCTATTCTGAATTTAACTGGGAGCCAGTGCAGAGAAGCCAGTACGGGGGAAATGTGGTCTCTGACATTAGTTCTGGTCAGTACACGCACCACTGCATTTTGGATTAACTGAAAGAGTTTTTAAAATTTTATTAGGGCAACCTGAAAATAAAGAATTACAGTAAAACAGCCTGGAAGTAACAAAAGCGTGAACTAGTTTTTCTGCATCTTGTTGAGGCAGGATGTGCTGGATTTTAGCAATGTTACAGAGGTGAAAGAAGGCCGTTCTTGAAATCTGTGTTACGTGTGACTTAAAAGACAGCTCTTAGTCATGACAGGGTATAATCAATAAAGACAATTCATTTGTCCATTTGTCTTCAGCTTTCTTACTTGCAAAATGCAATACAAATAAAAATATATAATACAACACTTACCCACTAATTTTCTACTGTTTGTCCAGGTCAGGATACAATAAGTCATATAGGATAAATATAATCAGTCCGGTAAGATCTTGTCTGCCAAGGGATCACTTCCCTGTTGGCATCCTCCAGAAAGAGTTTGTCATGGGAGGAAACCTGTGAAATGCACAGACCGTCTCATAATTGCAACAATTTCTTTGTCTGAACTCTGATGACCCTCTCTAAGAGTGAGTACAGCCACTCTGTGGAAGGACAACTATTTTTTTTCTGCTTGGAATTGCATATTCATTCATTTCGTAATAACCCCAAGCTTGTTCCCAAGTGAGGGGTGGAACATAGGTTGACCATGAAATTAAGATAATTACCTTCCCTCTGAAGATGGAAAAACTGTAGGAAAGACATTGAAGAAATCAATCAGCTTCACGATTCACAAACAAATCAGGAGAAAAACATCTTTTTTGAGACTTGTCTCTGCAATACTTTCTTGTTATCTGAGTTGAGTATGTTAAGCTAGCAGATAAAAACAAGCAGTAAAAGTAAAACAAACAAAAAAAAAAATAGTAGAAGCAAATTTTACTACTAACACTTTACCTGAGGACAATTTTAAGGTTATGAGACTTTACTATCAAAATCAAGTCTTTCCATTTAATGTAATACTGTATACTTTCAGCTGAATTTTGTGAACATCTTTGTACTCTAACTACACAACATGTAACAAAGATTTTACATATTAATGGTGTAATACAATAGGTGGTTATACAAGAATCACGTGCATGTTGTGCAGACTCTCCATTTCCTTGATTTCCATGCCAAACAGCAACAGATCTGAGACATTTGTGTGTGTAAATTGTTTTGCATGTCATCGGCATTGTTCGCTTACCTAGTAAGTCAGCATTGTGATCTTTGGGCCCCTCTCTGGATCTTTGAATCGTCACTTACATGCAACTAGTGGCATCGGTTTTGCCATGCAGCACCTAAGCCATTACGCAAAATCCATTTCCTTCGGAAGAAGGACAGATGTATCTGTTTGAGTTGTGGGATTTATCCTCAGAATTCCTCAGAATACCAGTTAAGGATGGGCATGTTCAATGTGTGCATTGTTTAGGGTTTGGCAATGCACAAATGGCCAGCCAGGACTCATAATTTGCATGAACTGTTTTATCCTCCCAGCTAGAGTGAGGGAGGTTAGATCTATAGTATGTTCTAAGGGCACAAATTCAGCTACTTTCACTGTACAGCTAAAGAGGGTGAAGCAGCAAAAGGTGGTTGTCTGGAATAATACAATGGGGAATATCAATCTCCCATGCAATGGCAGGGACGGTTCAATCTCCTTCCCAGCACTCTAACTTCTGTTTGGTGGGGCAAGAGGAGCTGCCTCTGGAATACCCATTTGTCACTTAAAGCTAAAATTGACATCCTGCAATTTGAATTACACAACGGGGACCTCCGACCTGTTTAGGTGTATACAGAGGGAATGCAGGTTTAGGAGGACCAAGCACATTATATCACCCATATTTCACAAACTCATTACTTGGGTCGTTTAAGCATTGGAGATTGAAATTCAAGCAGACATAAGCCAGAGGGCCTCCTAGTTTGATGAAGAAGTTAGTCAGTCACACTGTTTCCCTATCCCATTGCCTCCTGATTTAGAGGAACTGGAACTCAGAGAACCATGGGAAGCTCACTGCTGGTCAGGTCTAGGTAGACAACTGGGAGGTGTACATGGTAGAGAAAGTGGACCACCACCTCACAGGGATCTTGCTTTAGGGTTACAGTTTCCCCGACTAAGTTGGTCTTTGGGAAGCCAGGCTGCCTAAACAGAAATACCAGAAATACCATATACCTTCTCTCTTAAATTCCACATGAAGGGGAATTTAAGAGTTTGTTCCCACATATTTATGTGTTTCTTGTAAAAGTGGTCAAGTAGGGACTGCTCTGGGTTCATGGCTGATTAAATGTTAAAAGGCTTTCCAAACATGACCCACATGGGGCCAACCACAGCCTCTGAGGACAAACTGATAGATTCCTACAGTGTAGTCAGCTATCGTGGGATTGTTATATTTCGTTTGAATTTCATCAACACAGCAGACTAGCTGCTATGCTAAAAATTTTTCATAAAACCTCCAAGCAACCTTGCCTTGTCCCACACAAAGGGGCTTCTCTGTCTGGGTTTTTCCTCCGTCTCCTTTAGTGATAATGCTTATAATGTGGTTTTAGTTTAACTAGTTTCCTTTTCCAGGATAATCTGGGATAATGTAAGAACACAACTTAAAAAATACACGAAACAGATCACTCTTATACATTTTAATATTACATATGATACACTTGATATCTGTATCAACCCCACCTTTACCTCTTCATTCTACTGTCTTCTGTACTTCTTTCAGACAAATATCTATTGAAACGCTCTCCAACATAAGGAATCCTTTCAATAAAAGGTTTTGTCTGGCTGACTGCCATTTTTCAGTTGTATACCTGACAAAGGATATGTTCAGGTTGGTTTCATTGTGTTTGTCCCAAGCAAAATCTGGGACATGCATTTAAAACCTGTACAAATAAAAGACATCAGTGTCACTAACAGTCACCAAAGATGCCATCAAATCATCCTAAAGAGAAATGAGGTTAATAATTTTCATGAAAACAGTTAAACCAGAGAGTGCTTGACATAAAAACTGGATGAACAACAAATTTGGACAACAGAGAAGATAGTTAGTGAGATAGTTGCATCCTGGGAGATTATCAACCAAAATTGCAATCTGTGCATTTTTAAATTATTCATTTATAAAACATATTAGATTCAAATTATCTATTTTAAAGAGTTTGTTTTATCTACTGCTGTGACAACTTACAGTAATTTAATATAAGCAGTGATGGTTGGTTGACAGAGATCTGGTTTTTTGTGGGGTTCTTTATATGTGTGGCTAGCATTTGTTGACGTTTGTGGATTAGAACATTTACAGCACAGTGTCTGTGAAGATTCTCAGTCATCCAGGTCATGATAGTCTTGATGTTTAAGTTGAAGGCAACTGGACTTCTTATAGTTCCATGAAGATGTTTTGCCTCTCATCCAAGAGGCTTCTACAGTACTAAGAGCACACATTTACAGTACAGAGTTGGACAAGTGATAGGGATACTAAGGGATGATGACAGTCTCATGCTGCTGGCTTGGGGGAGGGTGCTCAGTGTAAATTAAGGTATGTGGTGTTCACAGTTCATTGTTGATGATAGTGACTGTACAGCGTATGGTGTGACAAGTACCTGCTGTTGTCATTCACACATCATTTACTACATGACGTTTACACACATTTTATTCCTCTACTTCATAACTTGCATTAATGTCTGACCAACTCTTCCGTATTGAAAGTGACTCTTTTAAAGCACTTCCGTTTTCTGTCAGAGGCTGTGCTTCATCCCTTCTCTGCACACACTATGGTTTCTGTGAGACTTTTTATTGCAGAGATGTCTGTCTGCTGTGGAAATTTAACTTCAGATAATCACATCTGTATGAGTTCTGAAATCTAGTCGTGCTGCAGAGATTCCTCCATTCCTCAACTGTCCCTCAGTCCTTACTCACTCTTCACAATCATTAAAGTCCTATCCCACTATCCTTTAGGAAATTCTGCTCTGTAACATGAAATGAGCCATAGTGAAATCCCTGAGTGTTTAAGGGCTGGATGAGTGACAAGAAACTGACTGGGATACAGGACACTCTATCTTAGATTCGTCAAAATCGATATTCATGGAAATGTCCTTCTACAATGACAGAGGACTGCACTGGGACCAGTGAAACAAGGCTGTAATGGCTTTGAGATGGACGTTTTAATGGCTATGTCACACCTAACCTTTGTGATTAGCTCACCTGTCACACACAGATTGATAGGAATGTGAGGTCAAACTGTGTGATGTGTCTCATAAAGGGTTGATGGTAAAAAAAAAAATCTGTCATAATGAGACCAGGGTTTTCAGAGATCTTATATTCTGATGTTAATTTATTAAGTGAGGATAACCAACACAACATGAAACAGTGAGGAATAAAAACATTTAAAAAATGAAATGCTCCATTCAAAGGCTCACTGGAATACTATCTTGGTTGCCATGCTACCTGAGGGTAAAAAAAATGATCTCAATATAGCCCATTCGTATTGTAATTTCTAGAATTTTAATACTTCCTAGTTTGAAACTAATTGTTTGGTGGACTTAGTAATTACAGCAATATGAGATCTTGCAAAGTTTTTATATGTTTTTCATGGTAAGTCAACTCTGAAGCAGGAGGTTAGTCACCAATCTGTGATAGATGTGATGGACACCTGATATTGTAATGTATACATTAAAATGAATCAAAAAGTAAGCAACTGAAAACAGAAAAAAAATCATATCCATATTTAAGTTTGATGTGTGTGTGTGTGTGTGTTGATTTATTTATTTACACAATTATGTATTTATTTAATTTTGGCAGTTTCCACACTGGCAACTTAATTTGATCAAGACATGAAAAAAAAAATGTTGGTCAAAGTCTAAAAGTTACTTTTATGTATGTTGAACAGATTTTATGTCATGTTTTTAACATTAAACAGCACCAGAAATTCCTTTGTAAAGTGTAACCAGTTGTTACAGCATACAAGCCTCCTGCTCCACAGCACATAAAAAGATATGCATACTGAAGATGCCTCCTTCTGGTGAAATATGTCATGACATATGAGCATCACATTCAAGTGATGCTCAAAATGATGTTATTTTCAGTTGATTATTGTCTGTGCTAATCCATAAGAGCTTTCATTTCATTACAAAATGAAATAGGTAATTACTTTAAAAGAGTTTGCTTAAGTGATGTGTTTAAAACCTTGGAGTGGTTAATAGGAAGCAACTGGACTTCCTATCTTGTTTGAAGACGTTTCACCTCTCATCCGAAAGGCTTCTTCAGTTCTGCAGTGAAGAAGCCTGAAGAAGCCTTTCGGATGAGAGGTGAAACATCTTCAAACAAGACAAGATGTCCAGTTGTTTCCTATTAAACACTCCAAGATTAAGATGACCTGGATGACTGAAAACCTTCACGGACATGTGTTTTAAAAGCATTTGATTCAATTGAAACGATTTTATTTGTCCCTGTGGATCAATTACAGATTCACATAAAGATGCACACGCAGTAAAAACATACTGATTAAATAGAAGAAGGGGCCCATTAAAGAATGTGCAGTTTTGCCTTTTTGGAGTTAAGCATTGTTTGATTTATAGTACAAAAGAAACACAAATTGTTATTAACTAGTGACAGTGAAGTGAAAAATGTAAAAAAATTCAAAAAATTTTTAAAAATACTAAAAAAATTAAAGGAAT
This sequence comes from Mola mola, assembly GCA_001698575.1. Classification (NCBI taxonomy): domain Eukaryota; kingdom Metazoa; phylum Chordata; class Actinopteri; order Tetraodontiformes; family Molidae; genus Mola; species Mola mola. The sequence goes on along the minus strand of KV751388.1, from coordinate 1,018,166 downwards.
GTTTCTTACAGGGCAGAATCTAAATAGAAATGAATCTTATATTATTGCCACCGATATTCAAAATAATCCCTGTAAGTTGATTTTTGCGCAGCCAAGTACCCATAGTCAAAAATATAAATCCTTGAAAGAAGATGAGGTTGGGGCAAGACATTTTCTGAAGGACACTCCAACAGTAATATTATCTCATATTGAGTCACCCCTTCAAGAATGTCATGCATTATGTCCAAAGAAAAACAAACACGAAAGAACAACAGCATGTTAAGGGTTGAATTCTGCTATAAACCAACCACTGATAACATCTGTGAATCTGATTGCAACTCATTGCAGTGTATTTCAAAAAGCTCTTTCCCATGCAATATTATTTGGGGATCATCCTCACTGTAAGCTTTGTGAGCATCTTTTTCAATCAAAAACAAACGATTGAAATAATGTCCATTGAAAGACTCTGTAAAACCCAGAATTGCATGCATTCCTTTTTCTGACGGATACTGCCATCGACATTTTCAGTGGAGAAAAATCAAAGCCAACAGTTTCCAATGTTTTAACGGCATTAATCAGCGGCTGTAGAATAGGATCGAAGCAATATTTTTTCACATCTTCAGTATGAAACAATGCAACTAAATGAATATTCATCGTAGCAGAACTAAATTTTGTAGGTAAATTTCTGAGGACAAAATAGAGAGCATCAATTTTGTGAACACTGTTTTTGAGCCCAGCGGATTAGCGGTTTCAAAGTTGTCATAGTACAATTAAATTTGTAAAGATGTCTGTGGTTTAGAGAACAAGGGATGGGACTTAAAATAACTTCCATCGCAAAAATCTTCATTCCTGTCTGTATTTGATACATGAGGTTCCCCAAGCAGTTTATAAATCTCAGAATTGCGACACTGGAGCCTATCTCAGCATCTTCGGGCGAAGGTGGGGACACCCTGGACAAGTCGCCAGTTCATCTCAGGGCTGATTTATAGCGACAAACAACCAGCCACACTCACATTCACACCTACGGGCAATTTAGAGTGACCAATTAACCTAACCCCCAGTTTTGCAAGTTTTTGGACTGTGGGAGGAAGCCGGAGTACCCGGAGAAAACCCACGCAGACACAGGGAGAACATGCAAACTCCACACAGAAAAGCCCTGACCCGGAATCAAACCCAGGACCTTCTTGCTGTGAGGCGACAGTGCTAACCACTGCACCACTGTGCCAAGCAGGCTTGGAATCTTCCTTTTTGATAAAGCTTATAGTGAAGGCTGGTCTATCTAGCCCTTAGTTATGCTACTATAGGCTTAGGTTGCTGGGGGAACACTCCAGGATGCACTGAGCTCTCTTCTCCCCCCCCTTCTGACTCTGACTCCTTCTCTGCTCCTGTAAATGTCCATATCCTTACACTAACTTTACTTCTTCCCCGGAGTCGTTGTGCTTTATCATCCTGCAGGTTTTTCTAGGTCGCGGTGGGAGGTGCTGCTGTGGTCCTGCCTGATGCCTCCTGGCAACATTAGGAAAGGAGCTCCTGTGACTTGCATCCTAGGCTGGATTTCCGAGTGCAAATCGGGATCCACAGATCACAATGGCTTCTGGATCAATAGACTACACCTGCTTCTGGACCACTACACTTCACATATCCCTGGATTTACAGATTCCACATACTCTTGGACTCATTGACTACATCAGCAACACTCAGATCTTGCTACATGGAGTACAATGACTCCTGGACCAACAGAGTACACCTGCACCTGGATCACTAGACTTCCCATACATCCGGATTTATAGAATCCACAGACTCTGGGACTCATGGATGTTTTATACATTCTAAGTAAACTATTATTATCATGTTGTTGTGTTCTGTACAAGTGACATCTATTGCACGTCTGTCCATCCAAGGAAGAAAGATCCCTCCGCAGTGGTTCTTCCTGAGGTTTCTTATTTTCACTGTTTAGGGTTTTTTAAGTTTCTCCTCACCCGGTTTGAGAATCTAAGGGCAAAGGATATCACATCTGTACAGTTTGTCAAAGCCCAGTGAAATAATGTGTAAATTGTGATTTTGGGCTATATAAAATTTGATTTGATTTGATTTGGTCCAGTCAGCCCGTCTGTCATGATTTTACCATTTCACCAGGACTTAGAGTAAAGTATGCCCTCTGCTGGCCATAGCCCTAAAGTGTGTGAAAATTAGCAGCTTCTAATGGCCAGGTAGTAGAACGCATTCAACAGAGCACTGCCTTGCTAACCCCTCACTTCGGTGGCCGTCAAATTGTCTACAACCACATCTCGTTTTTCTTTGTCGCACTTTCACCCATTGCCAACACCAGGATATGCTCTCTTGCGTTTTTCTGGTGCTGATTGATAAGTCAGATCCTCCTTCCAGCAGGCTCCTAACAGCAAACTCCTTGTACTCCTTTCTCTTCATCATCTTTTAATGGGGTGGGTCTTGGTTGGTGGTATTCCAGCTGCCACAAATAAATAAATGTTTAAACAAATATCTTTTCAAGGTTTTGTGTCCATCCTTGGCTACTGTAGTAATATGGCAGTTTCTGAATCAAAAGTAAGTATTGAGCAAATACCACTGCTGGAATTAAAAATCTCTTTGAATAATATAAAAAGTGTGTTGAATGGTATTAAAACTACAATGTCCACTAATGTGTTAGTGTTTGTCTATCAAAACAGGCAGCAATGGATCAAAAGGAGTGAATTTATTTGGATGGAAGTAAATTTAGTCACAAACTCCAATCCAAATATGTCTTTTTTATATGTTATCTACACAATAAAGAAAGATGATAAGAGGAGTCTTAGCAAATTAGCAAAACCTCTAGCCCACAAACATCGTTTAAACCTGGTGCTCGGCAGCCAATGGAACTTCAAGATATTAATGTAATCAGGATGGGATGGATCAAAGCCAAATGGCTCAATATCAAGTGAAATTGCGGTCTGACTTGATATGTTGTTAGAAAGAGGCAGCTGGGAAGGGAGCAACAGAAAATGTTTGATATCCAACACATAAAAAGCACGTTGTTTGTGTCTTGTTAACATTTTGCTAATGCATCAGAAATCATTGTGTTCCATAGATCACTGCCTCTTTTCTTTCTCCAGTCTTGTATTGTCACCTTTCTCCAGGATGCTGACTGCAGATAGTTTCAGTGCAGTTTTCTTGTTCACCAAAACATCATTTTGGTTTTTGTTTTTGTTTAGTCCATGATCCTTCATCCTTGTCAGTAAGTGGCATCCTAAAATTTCCATAGGGAAAAAAGCATGACTTAAATAAGCCTTCCTCAAGCAGTGTGGCACTATTGGGGAGTATGCTCTCAAAGACTATAACTCACTTGCTGAGCACTCAGTGGTCAGTACTTTTGAGAGTTGTAAACACAAGACTATCCCCTAGGGCTAGTCTTGGGAGAAAATTGCTCTCCTGCTGTGCAGAAACTAAGTCCTGTTTTTAATTGTATTTTTCATCTGTTATCTCCATGCCAGCAAACGGTTCCAAAACTATGGAAAATGTTTACTGTGATCCCTATGGCTAAACACAACCATCCAAAGGTTCTGAATGACTATAGACCAGTTGCTCAAACTTCCCTGGTCATTCAGTCATCTGGAAAACTGATTAAAAAAAAAATTCTGGACAAAACCCAACACCTTCTTGATCCACTTCAGTTTGCATACAGGGCTGGGAGGGGTGTACAAAATTATACTGCCACCTAGCTTGACTTGTTTTACAAGCATTTAGAGAGCAGTAAAACTCATGCCAAGCTGCTGTACTTGATTTTTCTTCAGCTTTCAACACTATTTAGCCCCACCTGTTGGTGGCAAAGCTTTTCAACAACTTTGGTGTTGACTCTAATTGGGCTGGTTGAATCTTTGACTTCCTCACCAACAGACCTCAGAGGGTTAGGGTTAAAGGGTGTAGGTCGAGGATGATGTCTTCATCCACAGGCTCACTACAAGGGTGTCTCCTCTCACTATTTCTTTATATTCTGTACACAGATGATTTCAGGAGCAAGTTCAAGAACAGAAACAACCTCAAGTTTGCTGCTGATTCAATCAGGCCCACTGACACAGGGTACCATTATTGCAGGTGGGATCTGTCATCATCTATAAATATCTTGGCTCCATCATTGACAGCAATCTCACCTTTGAAGGAAACACGGACATGGTTTATAGGAATTATCAACAGCGGCTTTTCTGTATGTGCAAACTTGAATATTTTCATGATGACAGATCCTTGATGAGGCTTTTCTACAAATTCTACATTGAATCTGTGCTAACGTTCTACATATATTGTTGGTTTGGCGGTCTGGACATGAAACCTGATGTGCATTGGCTAAATTAGTTAACACTAGCAGTAAAATTATAGGCTTCCAGCAGAGTAGTCAGTCCCTTTTTTTTTTTTTTTACAACAGTCAAGTTTGTGAAGAAAGCAAATTCAGTTCTGTTTGACCAATCCCACCCACTTCATCAGGAGTTTCAATCGTTGCCATCTGGCACGCCTCTCAGATTCGTACAGTCAAAACCAACAAATATATTCATTCAATGAATCTTGTTTGAGAGCATGGGATCATGAGGAAAGAGGTTTTGCAGGATAATGTAAAGAAATTTGCCACCAGTTTGAGATTAGGTATTGCAGCAAGATAATGAAAAATTTTTAAAGCTGATACAAAACTTTTTTAAAGGATGGCAAAATCAAAAGTCCTGGAATAATGCTCCCAATGCCCAGATCCAAAACCAACTGATAATCTATGGTATGGTTAATCTCAAGGTTAAGATCCATTCTCAAAACCACATAATTTGGATGAGAAATGAAGAAAACAAAAAATATGTGCCAACCATGTGACTCAATGATATTACACTATTAAAGATTGATAGTCAGGAGGGCAATAGTTTTGGTGATGTCAGTTTATTCCTGTTTCAACTGAGTGCATCAGTAAAATAACTTAATCAAACTCTGTGGACATTTTGTTTTTCTTTTCTTTTCCAAATAATCAGAGTATAAAGGCTTTTGGTAGATAACGCTAGCTTTGACAAGATGAATGATTGAGGATGAATATGGGATTAGTAACAGGTGATAGTGTCATGAGTTAGTGAAAAGTGTCACAGTGTCACAGCCTCTGTCTGAAGGAACTGTTACTGTTTCTGGTTGTAAAGTCAGGACAACATAGAGAAAGATAACGCATATTTACTACAAATATTAGCAGCTGCTATTATATTCAAGTGTAACACAACCAGATGGTTTCAACCTGAACCCCTCTCATATAATCTCTGGACCTGGAAAGTATGGAAGTTATATAAAGTGGAAAAAAAAAATCACATGTGCTTTATATCTTCAGAAGCCAATTTTGATACTACAATAATATAATGGTACTTAATTTTCCTTTTTTGTATGGACCTGTATGTGTACACTGTGCATACAAAACATGACTCATTATTTTTGCAGCTGGAATGTAAGTAAAAGAAGACAAACTGAACAACATGTCAAAAGGAAGGACTGTTGAAAGCATCTGAATATAGCAAATGTATGTTGTATGTTTGGTTCTATGATGTTCAAATAAAAAGTAAGTTTATAAAAAAGATATACATTGTAGTAGTTTCAGAACACACTTGTATTTACTGTCATTGTGAGTCAACTCAGGTTTACTTGAGCCAACTTTTGTTTCATGAAACTTTAAAATAGCAAATGAAACCTAAAATAGCTGTAATGTAATGTATGTGATACACTAATTATAGCAACACCCTTTCACTGTTGGACACTGACTATGGCTGTTTTTATATACATATACATGGAAATTGATCAGTGAATGGGGTTTCCCATCTGACCAGATATGAATCCAGTCTAAGCAGGTGTGTAGATTAATTAATTACAGCTGAACAGCACACACAGCAACGGAAAAAAGGATGGTAAGAGAGAGGAGACAAATAAAACTTTGCTGCCATGAATAACCGCCAGAGCAAACCAAGAAGGAACCAAAGCCTACAGAGGCTAAAAACAGGTCGCAGCCTTTGGATTTGATAGCTGCACCGTGTTCTGGCAGACTACAAGTTGATAGAGTCATGTGATTCAATGCATTAATACTTCTTAGATATACTGTGTTTTTTTTTGTTAGTTTGTTCGTTTATTTATTTATTTTTTTCATTTATTATAGCTTAATGACAGTTCTGTTATACACCAGTTTATATTCAGTTTGGAATACAATGTATGTTCCTTGAGAAATAGCTTACATTTTCAATTTCATATTCTCCCACTAAGATTTTAGAAAAAAAATAAAACCACAATTTAAATAATCCTAGCTGCCAAAAAAAAGAAGGAAATTATTTTAAATTTGTTCATGATTCAAATACTCCTCCTAACCCCATTCTTGTTTTATTTCCATAAGGGGGTGTACTTGTACTACAATAATGTTTAGGTTTGTCTGGTGTGTCAAACCAACATCCAGATGAATGTCTGAACCCTAAGTTTTCTAGAAGGAAATCAGATTGTAGCAATTTTATTACTGTTCACTTCATTGTTCTTATTTTTAAAGTTTTGGCTGTACAGTGATGATCTATGATCAATCAACGCATGAAGTCATATATCATAGATATGCACAGATATTCTAGTGTAACAAATGTTTTATTTGGAAGACATTTGTTGCTATTATAGTGTTGAAGTTTTTTCAGTACTATTCAAATATACAAAATTTGACAGTTGATGGGATTGTGATTTTTTGAGTGAGCTAAAAACATTTGAAGTTGAATTGTTAGATACTGGTATGTGGTCTTGCATTTATATAGCACCTATATGGCTTCTCAAAATGCTCTACAGTGTACATGCATTCATTATAATGAAGTGCAATATCTAAGTTAGGGGGAGTTAGGAAACCATTTACACATTCCCACACATAAATGGTACAATGTCTGGCGTGAGGTTCACTTGATCCATTTTTTGAATGGGTTAAGATAGTTAAGATAATTGATCAAAAACAACCATAGTCAGTGTCCAACAGTGAAATAGTGTTGCTATAATTAGTGTATCACATACATTTCATTACAGTTATTAACACACAGTTAACATAAATTTGTCATATTCAGGTGCTTTCAACAGTCCTTCCTTTTGATATGTGGTTCAGTTTGTCTTCTTTTACTTACATTCTAGCTGCAAAAATAATGAGTCATGTTTTGTATGCACAGTGTACACATACAGGTCCATACAAAAAAGGAAAATTAAGTACCATTATATTATTGTAGTATCAAAATTGGCTTCTGAAGATATAAAGCACATGTGATTTTTTTTTTCCACTTTATATAACTTCCATACTTTCCAGGTCCAGAGATTATATGAGAGGGGTTCAGGTTGAAACCATCTGGTTGTGTTACACTTGAATATAATAGCAGCTGCTAATATTTGTAGTAAATATGCGTTATCTTTCTCTATGTTGTCCTGACTTTACAACCAGAAACAGTAACAGTTCCTTCAGACAGAGGCTGTGACCCAGCGGCTCCTGGACCAGGACCCTGGGCCCCTCCCCAAGAATCACAATGACACCATTTCAATCTAGTGTAGACATACATATCAAATAATTTCTGAGATTATGATGGATCAGATCTATTTTTTAAATTGTTTTTACTCTCTAGAGTGCCTATCAAAAAGCAGCAGATGCGTGCATTCTGCTCTATTGAGGACAGACAAACAGGCCACACGCCACTTAACAAAACGTTGCTTGCAAACAACTGAGCCTTTCGTGGATACCACTTTTCACTAACTCATGACACTATCAGCTGTTACTAATCCCATATTCATCGTCAATCATCCATCTTGTCAAAGCTAGTGTTATCTTTACAACTCGGATGACTGGATGGAACAGAACTATCCTTCTGGAAAAAAGACAATAAAAGAAAAACTCCACTAGAGTGAATTGTGAGAACAGCAGTCAGTATACCTCTTCTCTCCTCTTCACATTTGCTCCCTGTAAATAAAAGCAGTGGTTGACAGAGAATCTCCTCTAGGACTGTATTGCTAACCCTGTTGCATTGAATCTCTGTGTCTTGCTTAATTTCTAGCCTTTGCGTTTGACTTCCTGCCAGCAAATAAATAGATTAAGATTCTTTCTGAGATGAAGATTTGTTGAAGTTTCATTAAACTTTTATATTTGTACAACTTTAGTTGAACCAAGATAAAATATCTAATCTCTGATGTCATCACAATGTAAAGTCTATGAACTTGTTTGTGGGGCCAGCAAGACAAACACCATTGCACATATTCAGTAAGCCACATAATCAGGAAGTAAACAGGAAATTTCCTCGGATTTCCTTTGCTTTCAGTATCAAGTTCTTGTTTATAAATGAGGACAATCCAGAAACAGATATTTTAGGCAATAATTACACAATACATATTTATTTACCTCTAAAAGGTGGAGAGAATCTGAGTGACTGAGTATTGATTAGATGGCCTAATTAATTCAAATTATTATTTCGCTGTGCACATACTGGAAATATAAATATCTCTGATGAATGAATCTCTGATTAAACAATCAAGTGTTCGGCCAGGGCATGGTACAGTATTTTGCATCTGAAAATGTTATATGAAAAGTCTATAGTAAACATTCAGTTCAGTAAATATAATTCATTCATACATGACTTTTACCTTGGTTCGAGACTTACATATTTGAAACTTTTTAAATGGAGGAATGACTGTATCGGGTACACTGGCACATCAGCTGTGACATTAGGCAATAGCCACGTGAGAACAGAATTTTGTGTAGGGTCCCATTACTGTCATACTATTACTGTCATTAATGTCATACTATTGTATTACTGTTGATGAGACTCTACTCAAACAAGGCTCCAGGCCCTGATGGTGTCAGCCCCAGGGTGCTCAAAGCCTGTGCCCCTCAGCTGTGTGGAGTTCTTCACCATGTCTTCAACATGAGCCTACGTCTCCAGAGGGTCCCCATGCGGTGGAAGACGTCCTGCCTCGTTCCTGTGCCAAAGACACCACGGCCCAGTGCCTCTAAGGATTACAGACCCGTGGCACTGACCTCCCACATCATGAAGACCCTGGAGAGACTCATCCTGGAACAGCTCCGGCCCAGGGTCAAACACCATTTGTCCAGCTCTATTGGGTGACAAGCTGACAGCAATGCAGGTGGATGCCCCCCTAGTGTCCTGGATTGTGGATTACCTGACTGGCAGACCACAGTACGTGCGCCTGCAACACTGTGTGTCAGACAGAGTGGTCAGCAACACTGGGGCCCCGCAGGGGACTGTCCTCTCTCCCTTCCTCTTCACCCTTTACACCACGGACTTTAACTATTGCACAGAGACCTGCCATCTTCAGAAGTTTTCTGATGACTCTGCAGTAGTTGGATGTATCAGTAAGGGTGATGAGGATGAGTACAGGGCTGCTGTGAACAACTTTGTCACATGGTGCGAGCAGAACCATCTGCAACTGAATGTGGCAAAGACTAAGGAACTGGTAGTGGATCTGAGGAGAACCAAGACACCGGTGACCCCTGTTTCCATCCAGGGGGTCAGTGTGGATATTGTGGAGGATTATAAGTACCTGGGGATACATCTTGACAATAAACTGGATTGGGCAAAGAACACTGACACTCTCTACAGGAAGGGCCAGAGTCGTCTCTATTTTCTATGGTGGCTAGTGCTATCCTCTATGCTGTTGCGTGCTGGGGCAGCAGACTGAGGGTGGCGGATGCCAACAGACTCAACAAACTGATCCACAAGGCCAGTAACGTTGTGGGAATGGAGTGTGACTCTCTGACGGTGGTGTCAGAGAGGAAGATGCTGACTAAGCTATGGACAATCTTGGACAATGTCTCACACCCACTTCATGATGTGCTGGTCAGGCATAAGAGTACTTTCAGTGAGAGACTTATCCCACTATGCATGACTGAACGCCACAGGAAATTATCCCTGCCTGTGGCCATCAAACTGTACAACTCCTCCCTCTAAATGGCTCTTGGACCTTTTCACTCCCTCGGATCATTCGCATGAGAACTGCAGTTCTCATGCACTGTTTATTTTCTGTCGCACTTTTATTTATTTAGCACTTACTGTATACTGTGTGTACTCTGTGTATACTCTTTTTGTTGATGTACATACTCCTTTTATATATATTTTGTTTTTCACTTCTATGCTTGCAGGGAGCACCTGTAAAGAAACAATTTCTCACGGGGATAAATAATGTATTCTGAATCTGAATAACCTTCAAACTGGGCATCACTTTACTAAGCCTGTAAACGTGGATAACGTGGAAATAGTGGATACTACAAAACTTTCCCATTTTCTCTTTGTGTTTAATTCAGTTTAGCCAAACTTGGATTCAAGGATTTAGGATGCCCTGTATTTGTTCAAATCTCAATAATTCTATTTTCTTTTTCAAATTGAGCTCCTCAACAAGCTATCAAGGTTACAGAAGTAGCCTTGGCTTGGAGAGAGTTCACTGAACTAATTATAACATATTTTAGAACATAATTATAATCCTGACAGCTGATTAAACTGCAAAGCACTTCCTCTCCTCTCCAGCCCCTCCACGCCCTGCAGTTGGAGCAGGAACCATTGCAGCATATCTCCTCTGTCGTCAGTTAGTCGTTGCGTTTTCTAATGCATTTTCTGGGCTTGTAATCTAATAATGAAGCAAGTGCACAGCCCGTGACGCGAGCTGCTGTCTCTCTATCTCTCTCCATCTTTCAGTTGATTAAAGGTGACCGGGGAGCGCGCTCGCTGCTTATTATTTCAGTATTATGTTGGCGTTGAGCGGCGGAGGGGAGATGAGCCTGACGCAGATCTGCTCCGGACACCGCTGAGTGCTGGCGGAGGAGGAGGTGGAAGAGGAGGTGGCAGAGGGGGTCTGCTGACATATGAAGTGCTGGGAGACTGTCAGCGCTAGCTCTTCAGGTGAAACCTCCACATATGGGTGCAGCTTCTCACCCAGAGTCTTTCGGTCTGACGTTTATGTTGGGAAAACGACGCGCATGTGTTGCTCTTTGGACAATTTTGCAGCCTAAGTTGCGTTCCTGAGATCTTGTATCAAAGTGGTTGCCGGGATCAGAGGTAGCGATGTGGAGTACTCTGGACCGCGGGTGCTGGGGGGTCTGCTGCCTGTCCCTGCTGGCGACTTTAGTCTGCGGGGCGCAAAGGTGAGGTCTGACAAACGCAACATAGGAAGGACCCCAATAATGTTCTTTATTTGCCTGAATTTGCTCTCCGTCCTGCAGTGCCAACGAGCCCAGTAACATGTCATACGTAAAAGCCACCGTGGACAAGCTGCTGAAGGGCTATGACATTCGTTTGCGGCCTGATTTTGGAGGTAAAAGGCGCCAGTGAACGTGCAGCCTGCAGTGGAGCTGCTGCTCCTGTGTACTAACGCTCTGCTGTCGTGTCCATAGGCGCTCCTGTGGACGTTGGCATGAGCATAGACATCGCCAGCATCGACATGGTGTCTGAAGTCAACATGGTAAGTTCGCACTCACGTTTGCGCACTAGTTGCTGCTGTGAGACACGCTGCTTCATGCGACAGTAGTTTCACTCTCAGCCAGCACGCACGCACAGGCTTCACGGTTGAAACAGTTGTAGCCTGTGCTTGGTGCAACGCCGCTCCTAAGGGAAACTAAAAAAGCTTCCCCGTGCTCCCCTCCTCCTCCTCCTCTCCTGCTTCCTTTTCAGCACCGCGGAGAGATCCGCAATGTGTCCAGGCCAGTCTGTATGCATTAAGTACTTCCCTGCGGTGTCACAACCGGCGGAGACTGAATATTAACAAAACGGAGAGAGAGAGAGAGAGAGAGAGAGAGAGAGAGAGAGATAGAGAGAGGGAGAGGGTCTGTTTAATGATTCCTCACACGCATCTGCAGCCCAGCATGCGTGGAGAGGCCGGTGTCAGAAAGGCGTCAGTGGGGAAATGGACACATAAGAGGGAAAAGAAAGGGTTTCTGGCTCGAATGCAGAAATTACATAACCCCTGTCAGTGAGTCAATAGGAGGAAGGAGTCTGCAAAACTATGATTTGACCACTTCGTGCACAGATCATCAGTGCCTGCCCAAGGTGCCTGCAGAGTGACTGCAGGAGGCACACACCTGACTTATCTTTAACACTTACATACAACTCTGTTCCTGTGCTTCCCGTACCTACTTATTTAAGGGGAAAGTATATCCAAGAGTCAGTTATCATTTAGTCACTTTAATGCTGATGGAAAGTTTCTTCATCTACAAAACCTTTATGGATTGTAACAGTAAGACAGCACTGCAATATTCTGCAACAACTGAAGAAGCCGTAGACTTAAAAAAAAAGCATATATATATATAATACCAAAATGTCTCTATACACTTTTTCATTTTAAAATATGTCTAAATAACATCAGTGATTATTCTGGACGACCTGAATTGATTTTTTTTTAATGTTTCACAATAAATCCACACCCTCTTTGGTTCTGTACCATATTTGTATATC
>KV751388.1:932947-990976 GCA_001698575.1 Mola mola | reverse complement strand
CTCTCTCTCTCTCTCTCTCTCTCTCTCCCTCCCCCATGCATGTATATCACACCCTGATTTGTTACTAACCATGTTCCCCCGTAGCCTTTGTTTCTCCCCTGTCCTCTCCTCTCTCTCCCTGTCCTCATCCCACAGGTGGTGAATCATCACTACTCCATGTTCCTGCAACACCTGCTACTGCCATATTTTTATGTACTGCTAATATCATGCATTATCATATGTTCCTGCTTGCATTTGTGCTGAGTATCCTCTCCTCCTGCTCTCATTCTCTCCCTACTCAACTCAGTTTTCCTCTCTCTCTCTCTCTCTCTCTCTCTTAACCCAACTGATCGAGTCAGATGGCCACCCCCCCTAGCCTGGTTCTGCCCGAGGTTTCTGCCTCTTAAAGGAAGTTTTTCCTTGCCACTGTCGCCAAGTGCTTGCTCATGGAGGGATGTGTTGGGTCCCTTTAAATAATTCTATAAAGAGTGTGGTCTAGACCTGATCTATATGTAAAGTGCCTTGATGTAACTATGTTATGATTTGGCGCTATATAATTGAATTTGATTTGATTTGATTTGATTCACATATCACTGTAAGGGCTAGTTTTCTTGTTTACATACAGACAAAGATTTAGGTAGAAAGACACAGACTCTTTCAGAGTTCCCTGAGGATGCCTCTCTTATCAGGTTGAGGCAAACCAAGCAAGTACATCCCAGATGCTGATGCGATGCTGGCTGACAGGGCCTTGATGCTTGTGCAGCTCTACTGAATTTGACAGTAAGTGAACAGACTACAGAGAGATTTCTGACCATTGTCAGGTCTTGTGCTGACCTAAGTCATCAGACATGCTGTGCTGTCAGAATGGAGACCAGCTGGTGAGGTAAAGCGACGGCGACATGAGATTTAGCTGTTCGTTCGCTGAGGTCTGGTTGCTTCTCTCAGGGTACGGACTGATCTGCAATGGCATTATTTGTGCCTCGGTGATACATAGTGCTGTGTATATTCCTGTCTCCAAATGCATTGTTATTAGTCTTGGGAATGTCAAACACTGGCAGTACAAATACGAGGTTATCTCCCTGCAAATACAGGCGTTTTTTAGTATCCAGTATCCAGCATGTTTCATCCAGAGATGCAATTCTGGGTCACACTGTTGCAGTATGTAGTTGATCGGCTACACAAAACTAACTATAATTCTGCAGAGTTGCAACTGCCAGCTCGGCCTTTTTTTCTGTCTTGTTAGTGTTTAGCTGTCACTATGGTTAGCTGTTGTGTGTTAAATCTATTGACCAGTCCAGCAGTCTGGGGGTGGAGAGGTTTAGTGTTTGTGGGAGCCCACGTTTTCATGCAGTTGGACAAACACAGCGTTTCTGTCCTGGTCAGTGTAAGTGGCCTCAGGAACCCATGCAGTTACATCTGATTGGGGATACAAATGTAGTATTTAGTAGTAACATTTAGTAGCTCAAAATCCCTCACCGTTCTCCACATTCATGTTGGCACCATTTCCACCATGAAACAAATTCTTTGAGTTACTGACTCTACTCACAAATCGCTACAACCTCCCTTAGCTAACTGTGATGTTAACGGTGACATGTTAAGTGAATGTTCTTCGAATTGTAGAAAGTGTAGCACAGGTGAGAGCTAAAATTTTAAGGTACTTATGTCATATTAGTTGTAGAAACAGAAAAAATGTTTTTAACCCCTTAACACCGATTGTCACAAATTCGCATCATACCGCTTGCTTTTAGACTGCAGCCGAGAAAGCATCAGCTTGAAAGCAAAAACACAAATAATTCTTTTTTTTTTTATATAATTGTAAATAAATTCAAATGTCAAGGGGTTAATGTGACTCAAAAAGTAGAAATAATGTAATTGAGTGAAGTATAAAACATAAATACATCATTCTGAAGTTGACCTTGGACGGAAATCATCAGTTATTCATTTTATCCAGTTAGACATTTGTGTGTCAGTGCACGGTAAATATCTTCAGACATTTCATGTTAAATTTTCTGAGAGTATATGTGTGTAGAATATTCAACCCTCCGTAATGTCCATAATGGGACAGAAATGACATTAACTACTTACTATAGGCTGCATAATGGTCAAAGAAATTCTGATTGAGTCATCTTGGTCCAGGAGAACATGCTTACCCTGCATATTTCTATGGATGCTGGATAGAAAAATATGAAACACAAGAATAAAAAGGAAAATTGGTTTGTCCTTCCGTCTATCTGGCTTTTTTAGCCTTTGCTGATAGGATACATGATGACGATCAGGGTTTATGTTAACTGAGATTTGCAGGCTTTTTGCTTCCTCCGCACTGAGCCCATGCACACTGAAGAGCTGAACTGGTTGTGGGTGCGGACAGTTTCAGTGCTGAGTCAGTCACTCATAATAAAAGCAGTGACTATCTTATATGCAATACGTTAATTTATTCAGCCCATCCACCCCCACCATTTCCACCCAAAGTGTAATGTAGAGTAAATTTCTGCTGTCTTTCAGAGGGTTGTGAATGAGTTTGTCTGGAAGTGATTTCAGGCACTGCTTTTCTGTCTGTGCAACCTAAGTTAACTTGTGTATAAGCTAAACTTAGCTTTCCTACCTCTGCTGACAATGCTATGATGGCTCCGAAGGTGTGGATGTGTGGGATTTTTGTGACACCAGCATGGCAATGTGAAGCTCAAACTTCAGTTTGAAGCCAATGAGGAAAAGCTGATTTATCCACTGTTTGACTTGCTTACTCAGTGGCTGAATGAGTAGCCTTGATGATATTTTGAGCACATCTTTGCATGAAATCTATGAATGATGTGAGCTTTGATGATTCACCTTCTGATAGCAAACATCCTAAGGCTGAACAAAGCCTGCAGCTGACAAAACCAATCAAGCAGATCATTGGCTTCTAATGAAAATGTGCACATTACCTTCATTCACTTCAGTATCTATCTGTGCACTACACTGACAGCCAACTAATAAGGATTACAGTGACTGATAGACATTGAGTATGATATCTTTGTCTGTAAGTAGTCATTTAATCCATATTAGCAACAGCCAGTAACTCAATGTTTTACCGCTACAGAGCTGATAACATAGCTTTCTAACACAGCTATATTCTGTATTGCCAGTATGACTAAATCATGAAAGATGGCATTTAAAAATTTAAACTAATTTTCCCAACTTGATATTACAATTAAAAAAAAAAAAACAAACAAACAAAAAAGAAAAACCTGGAAAATGAGGGAGAGTCACACTGCTATCGATCAACCTAACCTAACGGAATGATGTGTCTGGCTCCCCCTTTAGATTAGAATTAATGAAAAGCCCTGCAGACAGCACTTCATCCCTGCACTGGGGAGATATCAAGGTATCAGGCTGCATTCCGATGTCCAACAGCTCATTCAGTTCAGGGGTCAAAAGGGGTCACACAGCTGCAAATTAGTATGGGAAGCTTAGTTTCATTGAGGCCTGCAAATTCAGAAACTGCTTCTGACTGATAAATGCCATAAAAATCACATAATAAGACTAACTTGTAATGTAATGTACCTGTGTAACAAAAAAGAAAACATGTTTTCTCAGTGCATTTTAATGGTGTCTAATAATTTAGATATTTTTTGCCTCTTTTGTCCAGACTCGTCTGTGTTTGTGATCTCTACCTCCGCCGCAGTATAGAATAGAATAGAATAAATCCGTGAATTAAACAATAATTATACATAATAATTTAAAAACATGCTTAGCTGATTGTGTCAGTTGTGTCATTCATGCCGCTTCACCTCCTTTTTGACCATGACCTATTAGAGGTTTCCAGTTATTTCTCAAGTGCACACATATGAGCATGCATAATAGATTCTTTACTCTATTACTATTTAATTTATATCTCTCTGTGTTGCTGCTTTTACTAAAATATAATAGTCGTGTATTTGCTGTGCCACAGAATTCTTGTTGCTGCTACAGTATAACTCTTTTTTTTTTCCTACACTGTAGTTAAACTTAAGTACAAGCCTTGGTGAAGTAATGAAAAGCCATTGTTGCATTAACACTTACAATGAGATAAAATGTCAGCTAGTGTTTCATCTCCCATCTGGAAATTGTTGGAGGTGACTGAGATTCTGCACAGCTCTGACTTTGAGTAGTAGACTAGGGGTTAATGAAGCTCCAACTTACAGTCTGAGATGTCTGTGAAGAGAGATGAAGAGCCAGACTGTCCTGGGCTGGCATCAAAGATCAGCCCAGCACAGCAGTGAAATGTGAGGCATTGGACACCATGATGCTGCTGCTGTGACACCAGCCAGTGGGCTGAACCTTAAATGTTATTCTGCACTGTAAGAAAATGACATAATGGGGAACAAGATTTGAGAAAAGATCATATACTGTACATATACTCTAATGCATTTTAGCCTTGGAGCAGCTCAGTATCCATAGGAATTACACCCATCCTAGATGTTTTTGCAGTTCATGACTTGGTGCATGACTTTAGCCTGTAAATGAACATACAGTAAGGCTGTGGAGGTCGGAGCATCTAAAACATTTAGATGCAAATATAAAGCTAGAATCCTCTAATATCGTGTTTTCCTTCTCAATTTGAAAGAGAAAAAAGGAAAGCTTATCTTTGTGATAAAGAGCAGGAAGGATGCCTTTCATGCAATTCTCAGTCTACCGCACTGTTCTGTCCTGCTGGACCTGCTAAAATCTGGTTTTTGACTTCAAGGTAAAGGGGTACAATCTGTATTCATGTCAATGTCAAATGTAGGCATGTTCATTTATTGGTTGTTGCTCAAATTGGAAGTAATTGAATCGTGACACCAAGGTGGAGATGCTTTTTTACCGTTTGCGATGCTACGACATAAGTTATAATTCAGGACATTGGCTTGTAAAAACTCTTCCATTTGATTCTGTCCAAACTTCATTCAGAGAGTCTGAAGCGAAAGACGTACAAAAGGTAAAGTTTAATCTTATTCACTGGCCTCAGTCCTTCTCTATGGTTCTGCACATGTGCAACTCTTAGAAAACCAAAAACAGAGATGGGACACAAATGAGATGTTTCACTCTTTAGCTATTTTGTTGTCAGCCATATGCTATGTGTTTTTTACCCAATGTTATTGACTAAGGCAAATAAAGGTCAATGTTTCTTTTACCCAAACTGAGCATTTCAAAATGCTATCATAGTTTCTAAACCCAGTCCTGCATTATGGATGTTACTTAGTTCTGTTCTTCTCTGGGTCCCAGAGCTGAATCAGAATGGGCAGCAAATGGATTCCAGAGCAAATTTTTATGTTTATCACTAACTTACTCATCTTTCAACATTCCTATGATCTAATCCCACAGGAATGTTAAAACAAAAGTTTATTGAGTTCTTTGTGGAGGGAGGAAAATTCCTTCTTATCACACTACATTCATCCTGTAGTTCAGTGGCTTTATAAACAAAATGTTGGAAAAAACACAAATTCAATATGACAAATACAATGCATTTATTGGTGCAGTGTGTAGCATTTAGGGCAGGGGTATTCATTAAAAATTCACAACAGTCCAGATTTAAAATAAATAAATAGATAAAAAAATCCTCAAGCACAGGTCCAGAATGAGATGTCTCAATATGGGATTTTGGTATCGTGATTATTGTCAGAAGAAATACCACAGTATTTCAGATTCAGATTCAGATTCAGAATACTTTATTTATCCCCAGGGGAAGTTGTTACTTTACAGGTGCTCCTTGTAAGCATAGAAGTGAAAAACAAAATATATATGAAAGGAGTATGTACATTAATAAAAAGAGTATATACAAGAGTATATACAGTATACAGTATACAGTAAGGTGTGAACAGTGTAAAATAAATAAAAGTGCTACAGAAAATAAATAGTGTAAGAGAACTGCAGTATAAATAGATGAAAGATCTGAGGGGGCAAAAAGGTCCAAGAGCCATTCAGAGGGAGGAGTTGTACAGTTTGATGGCCACAGGCAGGAATGATTTCCTGTGGCGTTCAGTCATGCACTTAGGTGGGATAAGTCTCTCACTGAAAGTACTCTTATGCCTGACCAGCACATCATGAAGTGGGTGTGAGACATTGTCCAAGATTGACCGTAGCTTAGTCAGCATCTTCCTCTCTGACACCACCGTCAGAGAGTCACACTCCGTTCCCACCACATCACTGGCCTTGCGGATCAGTTTGTTGAGTCTGTTGGCATCCGCTACCCTCAGCCTGCTGCCCCAGCACGCAACAGCATAGAGGATAGCACTAGCCACCACAGACTCATAAAACATTCTGAGCATACTCCGGCAGATGTTGAAGGACCTCAGTCGCCTCAGAAAATAGAGACGACTCTGGCCCTTCCTGTAGAGAGTGTCAGTGTTCTTTGCCCAGTCCAGTTTGTTGTCAAGATGTATCCCCAGGTACTTATATCCTCCACGATATCCACACTGACCCCCTGGATGGAAACAGGGGTCACTGGTGCCTTGGTTATTTACAATTATTTATACTGTAGAAGGATAAAGACACACAACAACCATTTTGTGAAGAGTGTCCCCAGTCCGAGAAATACCCATACGTAGCCAGTAATATCATCCAGCTCCATAAAAGGTTTTTATTGCCAACATAAATTCACAACTGAAACACAAATCAACCTTTTCAGGCTGTCAAAGATCACATAGGCTGTAGGCCCTCTCCATCGCACACACTTCTGTTGGCAGCGCTCTCCTCTCCTTCCGCCCAGTACATTACTGCGTGAGAACAACAGCACAATCAGTCTTGGTGTTTCAGCTGAAGGCAACTGGACTTCTTGTAGGTTCTCAAAAACGTTTTGCCTCTCATCCAAGAGGCTTCTTCAGTTCTAAATTTCTGGTAGGGTGTCCCCAGTATTTAACCTTGTGGAGGATATTCGTGAAGGTTCTCAGTCATCCAGGTCATCTTAGTCTTGGTGTGTTTAGTAGGAAGCAACTCGACTTGTAATCTTGTTTGAAGGCATCCTACTAAACACTCCAAGACTTGTGGAGGATCCTTCTCACTCAGGGTAGTTGGCAAGGGTACTAAGCCCCCCCCCGCCCCCCATTCTGTGTGAGCCAGATCCACCCACCATAAGTTGGGTTGTCACTCCCCACGATCATCACGTGAGTCGCTGGTATCACATGAGCCAAGGTGTGAGCTGTGGTTAAGTTTCCTGGGGAGGGATTTGAGAACTGTCTTTACTGTGTCAGTTTATGTCCGAGGCCTCCTCCTCTGTTAAGTGATGGCAGTTCCAGCTTGACATAGATGGCCTCCTTTACTCCTCTCTCAAACCATCTATCTTCCCTGTCCAACACATGCACATTCTCATCCTCAAAGGAGTGTCCCTTCTCCTTTAAGTCTAAGTGGACTGCTGAGTCCTGGCCAGAGGAGCTGGCTCTCTGGTGTTGAGCCATGTGTTTGTGGAGAGGTTGTTTGGTCTCCCCAATATGAAAGTCTGTGCACTCCTCACTACACTGGACTGCATAAACAAAATTGTTAAGTTTATGTCTGGGAGTTTTGACCTTTAGGGTGAACCAGTTTCTTTCCCAGAGTGTTGCAAGGTCTGAGGTGTACTGGGATGTTATGCTTAGAGAAAACTGTTCTATATTTTTCTGATACCCCGGCCACATATGGAATGACAATGTTGTGGCGTTTGTTCTTCTCCTCTTCCTGTTGTTCCTGGAGCGCTTAGTGGATTTGACATACGCCCAGTTAGGGTATCCACAGGTTTTTAATGCTGTCTTGATGTGTTTGCGTTCCTTAGACTTCCCCTCCGTCCTTGTGGGAACATTTTCAGCCCGGTGATATAGGGTTCTGATAACTCCCAGCTTGTGTTCCAAAGGGTAGTGAGAGTTGAAGAGCAGGTACCGGTCTGTGTGAGTAGGTTTCCGGTAGACTTCAATGTTGAGCCCTCCGACCTTCTAAATTTGTATGGCACAGTCCAGGAAAGGCAGCCTGTTCTCTTTCATGTCCTCCCTTGTGAACTTGATGTTTCTGTCTACTGAGTTAAGGTGTTCCATGAAGGCTTCTACATTTTGGGTTTTGATCTTGACCCAGGTGTCATCCACATATCTGAACCAATGGGTCAGTGTTCCTTTAAAGGAGCTCAGTGCCCTACTTTCCACTTTCTCCATGTAGAGGTTGGCCACAATAGGAGACACTGGGGAGCCCATGGCACAGCCATGCTTCTGTCTGTAGAAACCTTTGTTGTACTTGAAGTGGGTAGTGGATAGGCATAAGTCCAACTAATTAAAAACTTAACCACAGTTCACACCTTGGCTCATGTGATACCAGCGACTCACATGATGACCGGAGGGAGAGTGACAACTCAACTGATGGTAGGTGGATCTGGGTCACACAGATTGGGGGCCTTTGTACCCTTTGCCCACTACCCTGAGTGAGAAGGCTCTTCCACAAGGTTAAATACTGGGGACTCCCTACCAGAAATTTAGAACTGAAGAAGCCTCCTGGATGAGAGGTGAAACAAGAAGCTACAAGAGATCCAGTTGCCTTCAGCTGAAACAACAGGACTACCATGACCTGGATGACTGAGAAATTTCACAGACAACAGTCAGCAATCAGCAACAATCAGTTCATTTGCACGTACCTGTGTACCTGGCACTGCTCCCAACAGCCTTTTTTCCCCCAACCTCTCCCTCTGCAGGCTGAGCTACAGAACCACGCCAGCCCACACACATTTTAAAAAAATAACTTATTTAATACAATTTTCAGACAACATCTTTCTGTCTGGCATATAAAACACGTACACCTAGTTTTTTTTACAGTGAACATTTTAAAAATGTAATACTTTTAAAATGAAATATCCGGTATAAAATTTACTGTAGCTGTATTATGTAACCAAAATCATACAGTATCATTTGTAATATAGTTGGTGAACTAGAATATGTATCATAGTCATCAACTGTATCCAATTAAAGTGTAATATTAGGCTATTTAAAAATAATTTCTAATTTCTCTAGCGGATCAGAAAGTGAGAGCAAACAAGGTTTTCTCATCTTGCTAGGAATGGCTCCAATGGAGTTTTTGGGCCAGGATACATTAACTACTTTAATATTTTACTCTGATACACAGATGGATTATTGTCTTGCAGAGGATGCAACATGTGAGAATTGTTTGAGCCCTAACGAGTGTACCGCACACACAAACTTGACTTGCAGTATGCAGGACACAATATTTAGATATCTTAGTTTTTATGCTTCTTTTCGTTATAAAACCATGATGTTATGAAACTTCAGGTTATTGTAAAACTAGTAAACCCTGGTATTCCTTCTTTCTAACTTAACTGAGTTTCTCTGATGCATTTTTACTGTCTGTTCTTCCTCCTGTCATCTCTTACTTTTGTATAATTTACTTGCTCCAGTCACAATCTGCTTTAGAATTCACAGATTTGAGATTGTTTAGAACACATGCAATTAATCTGTGAGTTTCCCGTGCTGCTAAACCAATACTGTAAAAGCTAGAAAGAATGTGCTGAAACACTCCATCAAAATGTTACAATCAATGATTTATTGTTAAGAATGGTTAGAATCCGCATAGGACGGCATCTGGGTCCAGAACCTGATTGCAGTCTGCCTATAAGTGGCCTCTGATTTAGGGGGATTTAGCGGCAAAAATAATCACTATGTTGTTTTCAATGAATTACATGTAAAGATATCAAAAACTAAGAATTGTGTTTTTGGTATTGTGCCTCAATGGGCAATGTTTCAGTAGTAGCAGGGAACAAATACTGTCTCTACCAAGGGCCTCATGCATTTTTTTTTTGTTCTCTTACACATTTGGAACCGAAGCATGAGGGCTGGTTAAATGACCTGGGACCAAGTCACTGTGAGATACCGCTAAATCCTACACACTGGACTTTCACTTTTTAAAAATTTCATTTTGTTTTTACAATAAAGTCAGTCAGTGTCTGTTCCTATGGTGACGGTTGTTCCTTTTAGCCCTGTTACAACCATGACTTATTGAATTGTTTCTTTATGCCTGACTGCAAGTGTATGCAGGGGATGACATGAAAACAAGGGGGTGGGGGCAAGCTGGCTGGTTTGACAGCAGCAAAAGCCTTGACTGATCACAGAATGTCCGCATATGTGTTTTTCTGTATTAACTGCCTCTATAATGTTATTCTTCTAGCTACACTGAAAACGTGTGCATCCCAAGTGTTGCACTGATTGTAATACTGAATAAAACTAGACCATGATTCAGTTTTCTGCTGAGTCATTTTGTTCCATATTTTTACATAATAGCATGGGTTTTGATTGGCTGAAAGACGCTCATCAAAAGCATATTAGGATAACTTCAACCACAACTGGTCAGCATTTTGATCTCAATCAGAGTCCAGGAGATGCCATGAAAACAATTCTGAGTAATCGTCTTAAACAGTCAGGAAAGACTCTTACACACAGCCGACATTTCCCTTTAATGACTCTCCATGGTATCATGTACTATGGTATTATTCTATATTTATCATACATGCAGGCAACATATCCCAAAACCAGTAATGTGTCAGTATATCTCTGAATACTTTATAACTTTACATCCATTGTGGTCTGTACAGATTGCTCAAAAGTCTATATTTTTTTTCTAAAAAGAATAACAGATGAGTAATGTAGTTGTCTTTTATGATAATAAAGAAATGTGTCATCCCATGTGACTCTGGCTCTTAGTTGTGTTTTAATTCTCTGTTTGAATAATAAAAAAAAAAAAATAGCTCTTTGGTACACAGGATTAAGGTCTGACCTATCCCTTGAAAAGGCTTCATCCTCTACTGGACTCCATGGTTGGAGGAGAGTAATAACCACAATCTTGCATTCAACTACTGAAATCTGTGGGGACTGGTCTAATTAACTCAGAGAACTCAAATTAACTCAAGAACTCAAATCATTTGGTGTTACATGCGTCATGGTTGCAAAGACTTGGAAATTGATGACGACGATAACAACGACATGCAGTAAAGAAAAACTTGGAAATCATAGAAAGGAAAATGGAAATAATAGTTCACTGCTTAACCATATGGACTTAAAGCACAAGGAGACACCACCAGAGATGGACAACAGGCAGTGTCACATCAAATCATTTCCTAGCCTTAGCACATGCTGTTGTGATGACACCAGAGATGGCTAATAATAAAAATGGTGACTGAGAAATGCTCCCACTAAATATTGTGGAAGGAGAGGGCTTCCACAAAGCCTTATATTTTGTGGGCTCAGCCGTTAATCATTGTGTTTCACTCCCTTTAAATAGCATCAAGTATCTTACTAAAACCAAACAACCTTAAATGACAGAAAACATCTACAAAAACGTATTTGACATTTACTTCGATTTTTTAGTTTTGCCCAATTTCCATCTGCTAATTAATTAGCTACCAGTGTAGTTGTTCACATTACAGTCGTTTGATCTTGAAAACCATATAATCAAAGTGCACCAGTCATCGACGGAGCACTGCTTTATGATCTTTCAGTTTTACTAAGATAAAAAAAATGTTGAAGTGGGCTGCACACTACAAAGCTAACTCACCATCTGTGTGATGTCTTTCAAGCTGCACCCAAAGATGTCTGTAGGATGGCAAGAATTAGGTCATGTAGAGGCTGAATGCATGGCTGCCCATGTTCCGCTGTGCTTTTTTTTTGTTCTAGAAAGATATGTAGATGCAGAATGAAACAGAAGCGGTAGAGTCATTTTCAAACATCAACAGGTTATTTGAGAGACTCAAACCAAGGTCATTTGCTGACTGTTATTTTCAGTGCAGTGCAGAAGCAGCAATAGAGCAGTCTCTTCCTGCCGTCGAGCTTCAGTACAGCTCATAGTCATAACAGTATTCAGCTCACGTTAAGGCCATCACCGTGCCGCCAACACACCATGACCATGACGATGATGGCAAAGTGGGTACTGGGGGAAACAGCTGTTTCTAATAATAGTCTCTTAGAAAGTCTTGATCCCCAGTGAGACTGTAACACACACACACACACACACACACACACACACAGTTGACACCCTTCTTCTATGTTTTGAGCTTTATGAGACAGCATTGAGGAACTGCTGCCTCATAAGTGGTGATGTCATTTCCAATTTATCGTTTATTATATTATTATCTCTGTTTTTATCACTCATTGCTCTGCCATTGCACTACACAGAGAAAAACACGTGGATGTAAATTGCTTACTGTTACTGTACACATTGATCTGGAGTTTTGATCAGATTCTTTTGAAAAGATATTAGTAGGAATGAGCACTTAAAACTATATCCACCTTATATCTTCTCAACGATTAACATTATCTGTACTAGTACTAGAAATAGTTTTTGATGATTTAAGTGTATTTTGATCAGAAGCTTGATGTATTATTTACTAGACAACTGCTTCAACCCGTTCCCGTATTTGTCATACACCTCTTATGCCTAATCCAGGCAGGAACGGTACCCATCCATCCATCCATCCATCCATTTTCTACTGCTTATCCTGTTAGGGATCGCGGGGGGGATGGAGGCTGGAGCCTATCTCAGCATCTTCAGCTGAAGGCGGGGTATACCCTGGACAAGTTGCCAGTTCAGCGCAGGGCTGACATATAGAGACAAACAATCATCCACACTCACATTCACACCTATCCGCAATTTAGAGTGACCAATTTACCTAACCCCCAGTTTTGCATGTTTTTGGACTGTGGGAGGAAGCCGGAGTACCCGGAGAGAACCCACGCAGACACAGGGAGAACATGCAAACTCCCATTGTCATTAATTCTGGTCAATGCAAAAAAAAACCTACCTGCACAACAGGCTCTTTGGTGTCCATGGGCAATGAGCTAAGCCTTGGTTTTAGTATTATATAGGCTCAAAGCCTTTTTGTCTTATCATGACACACAAGGTCTATGTTATTTCATTAAGTTTAGGAATAAAAATTTGGGAATTTTTGGAAAGATCAATGATATTTTGTTAGGTTAAACCAGAAACTGCTAAGTTTAGGAAAGCATTGATGGCGCTTAATTTTAATCAGGACATTACAATTACTCTGTTTTCCTTGGTTAAAGTTGTGTACAATATGTGACCCTCCACTCAAACCACCCTGCCCACTTCTGCACCCCCCTTACTTTGAAGAGTATTTTGTACTTTACCAGTCTTTTAAGTAGATAGCTTTTCATTGCAGATACATCAAGATGCCTGTACAGCTTGATGTTATTTCGACTACAAAGGTTTCTCACAAATCTACACATAGTTAAAAGAATTTCATTTTTTGTGTAATTACTTTTTAACAATACATACAGTAATAATACAATTATTATTAAATATTACCTAATTACTCAATTACTAAAGAATAATTAGTAGAATACTCGATTGCTAAACTAATAAATCACTGACACCCTACCATTTGAGTCATGGGATTTCAAGTTGGCCAGGTAAAGCTGCTTTGACCTGCTTACTTGCTTTCCTGCTTTCTTTGCCTGCTGCTTTGCAGCCCACCTCTACCCCTAGCTCATTAGGTGGGTGAGACAGTGTTATTTGGAAATTTGCTACCTGCCTTAAGCAGGATTTGTACTGTACTTGTATATTGAATATATGCTGGAGGGACTGCATTGCTGGGTACTCTATGCAGTGCTCTATGCTATAATCTGGTAGGCACCTCCCCAAAAATATAACTATACTGTCAAGGCATTGTAGATTTGCAACAGCTGTGATGGGTCCTCTTAGACCAATGACAGCTTCTTCCTCCAATACTTTCATCTCATAGCAGACTGCCAGATGGGTGTAAATTTATGGAAAGAAATTTCCAAACTGTTGTTCACTTTTGTTTACAATGACAGGAAATACATGAAGAAAAGCTAGCTCACAGAAATTTTACTGATGTAAAATGTTTTGGGAGATAATGTGTTAATGTGCATATGTCAGGGTCCTGTAGTGTTAAGTGTCTATCTGTTAGGGTCTTTCTGTGTTTCCTGTTTTATTTTGAAGTTTTGTTTGTATCTTAGTTCCTATGTCCTGTCAAGTCTTCTCCCTCCAGCGTGTTTGATTGCTTTTCCTCCCTAATATGTTTCACCTGTGTCTAATTGTCTACCACTTCCTTGTGTATTTAAACCATGTGTTCCTTTCCTCTTGTGCCAGATTGCCTTGTCTTCCCAGTGAGCAGTCCAGTGTTAATTTCTTGTGAGTTAATGTGTTTTGATCTTGTTTTGTTCCTCGACTACTGAGTTTGCCTGTCCCCTTAAACTGTACCTTTGCTTATTAGTTAGACCTCCCGGTGTCGACCCATTTCCGAATTAGAACGGTTTTGATTAAGAACCTCCCCTTGAGTCTCTGCATTTTTGAATCCTCCTTAGCCTGTACCTGATATTACAATCTGGCCAAGAATGAATTCAGCAGAGTCAGACCCAGTTTGCTCAGCCTTGAAAGCTCAAGGAGCACGCCTTCACTGGCAAGAAGAGCAACTGGAGTTGGTTCGCCAGGAAGTGTTAGACTGATTTATTGCTAAAACGCAATAAATCAGCGTGCGCTACAATCTCAGTTCAATTAAGTTTCATTATTGATTGAGGGGATTTCCGAGAGAGCAGAGAAGTGTGATCACCATAAAAGCCCAGTTTCTTTCCTGGGGTGTGTTTTATCGGAAGGTCAAGTTGTGATGGACCAATAGAAGTTCCAGGCCATGGTTGGTTGGCAAAATCCATCCTCGCAAGGGGATGTGCAGCGCCCCTGGTTGGACATCTCTCGGGACTTTGTTTCTGATGGACCCTCCTCGGAGGAGACAGAGCTAGACGGAGACGTCCCATCAGCAGCTGCTATGGTCCGACGCTGTCACCAGATGTGGTCCAGAGCCAGGTCAACTCTCATCAGGTCGGCAGCCTACAAGAAGGCGACAGATAGGAGGAGACAAGCTGAACCTGTCTACTGTTCTGGTCAGAAGGGTTGGATCTCAACCCAAGATTTGCCCTTACGAACAGATTCACGTACATTATCCTCGAGATTTATTGATCCTGTTCCCGTGTCAAAAGTTATTAAACCTTCTGCTGTGAGGCTCAAACTTCCTAGGTCCTCATGAGTCCACCCCTCATTCCACGTGAGCAAAGTGAAGTGTTTTAAAAAGAGCTCCTTCGTTTCAGCCTGTAAGCCACCTCCTCCTCCCCGCATCATCGACGGTGACCCAGTTTACACTGTCCGACATCTGCTGGCTGTCAGACGTCGGGGATGAGGAACTCAGTACTTGGTGGACTGGGAGGGCTATGGTGCTGAAGTGTGTTCCTGGGTATCGTTAAAGGACATCATGGACCCCCAACTTACAAAGTAATTTTTAAAGACTCATCCTCCGAGTTCTGGGGCGCCAAGTGTCGGCCGTGCAGGGGGGGGTTACTGTCACGGTCCGGTAATGTTAAGTGTCTGTCTGTTGGGGCCTTTATGTGTTTCCTGTTTTTATTTTTAAATTTGTTTGTATCTTAGTTCCCAGGTCTTGTCAAGTCTTCTCCCCTGGGTTTGTGTGATTGCCTCTCCTCCCTAATTGTGTTTCATCTGTGTCTAATTGTCTACCCCTAATTGTTTACCCCTTCCTTGTATTCCTTTCCGCCTGTGACAGATTGTGAGTTCAGTGTTTTGATCTTGTTTTGTTCCTCGACTACTGAGTTTGCCATTTTTGAATCCTCCTAAGCCTGTACCTGATAGTACAATCTGGGCAAGAATGGATTCAGCAGAGTCAGACCCAGTTCGTTCAGACTTGAAAGCTCAAGGAGCACACCTTCACTGGCAAGAGGAGCAGCTGGAGTTGGTTCGCAGGAAATGTTAGACATAGCTAAACGTAATAAATCAGCGTGCGCTACATTCACGGTTCAATTAAGTTTCATTATTGATTGTCTGCATATCTCAGAGCAACCGTCTGCTTCAGACCGTGCTAAGATCGCATTTATAATATCCTATCTTATTGGTCCAGCCAGATCTTGGGCTACGGCTGAGTGGAACCGTCGATCAGCTGTGTGTTATTTCTTGCCGGAATTTCTTAAAATATTTACACAAATATTCCAGTCGACATTTCCAGGCAGAGAAGCAGGTTAAAGTTATTGTGTTATGTTGACACACCAATGTGGATGACCACAGGGCACACAAACTTTTTGTCCCTCCAACTTCTTGGGAAATGCATGCATAAGCATTTTTGTAAACTAACTAACTTTTGTAAACTCTGTAAAAAGAATGCCTGAAAGCTGTGAGAGCTGTGAGTGGAATCTAAACTCCAGTTTTGCACCTCAGATTAACTCAATAGAGCAGTGATGCAACACACTCCTGGCAGCTCTCTGCAAAGGTTCTGCAGTCAACTGAAGCATCTTGATGAGTATTTCATCAAAACACCTCTGAGGCTCTTTAGGAGCTAATAAAAAGTTTACATTAAATTACTGAATGAATGATGAATTACTTTTTTACTTATTTTGTATGCATCCTTTCTGCTTTCGTTATTGCCTTTTTCATGTTTCTCTCCCAGTGACGTTGGGCAGATTTTGTTGACATCTATCATTGTGCATTATGTTAGCTAATGACAAGCCTTGTTCTTATTCTGTACTGGTCCTTGTAAATCAATATGGAAGTGACGGTGATCACAAAATTTGACTGGTCGTTTTAATCCAATAATTGGTCACTCAGAGACACTCATTTATCATGTGAAAGATTGTTAGACATGCCAGTAGCTGATACAGATTCTTAGGAAAAAATCTTTTGCACATCCACATCCAATCCACAAATTTTAGGTTATGGATTAACATAGGAAGTCGTAGTGTTCCAGGGTATCAGGTAAAATTTTCAAAATATTAATTTTGACACTTGACACTAGCAGGCCCCTTACCCACCCCCCCTTATGGCCGACACCTGGCGGCCTAGAATTTGAAAGGTGGGTTTTTAAGAAGTCTCTTATGAGCCGGGGGTCCATGAAGTCCTTGGGCAAAACCCAGGAGCGCTCTTCGGGCCCGTACCCCTCCCAGTCCACCAAGTACTGCATTCTTTGTCCCCTGTGTCTGGCTGCCAGTAGGCGTCGAACCGTGTAAACTGGTTCACCGTCGATGATGTGGGGAGGAGGAGGTGGTTTGGAGGCTGGGACGAGGGTGCTTTCTTTAACCGATTTCACCTTGCTCACATGGAACGAGGGGTGGACTCGTGAGGACCTAGGAAGTTTGAGTCTCACAACAGATGGATTAGTGACTTTTGACACAGGAACAGGGTCTATTAATAGGATAACTTACGTGGATTGGTGTGTAAGGTTGACAGGCTCAGCCCATGTCCTCCTATCTGCCGCCTTCCTGTAGGTGGCCGATGACTTAATGGGAGTCGACCTGGCTCTGGAACGACTCCGGCGACAGCGATGAACCACAGAAGCTGCTGATGGGATGTTTTCATCCGGCTCTGTCTCCTCCTCCGAGTATCCATATCTCATGGAGATCGCATTCTTCTACTTCTTTCTCTTGGAATTTTTCTGCCTCTTTCTCTTGGAATTTTTCTTTCTCTTGGACTTTTTCTGTTTCCTCAGAAATCCCTTCCTGGGGAGATTTTCTGACCAGAAAACAGTGCTCATTTGCATATTCCATTTCGTCGGGTTGGATTGGGGAGACAACTTGTAGCTGGGGAGAGGGGAGACATCCCCGTAGCTGGATGGCGGGAGTAAATCAGACCGGCTCCTGCTGTGTTCGGAGCCTCTGAGGTTCCGCGAGTCTTTTATCTATCTTCGAGGCCAAGTGGATCATGGCCTCCAGATCCGCTGGCACGTCCAGCGGGGCCAAATGGTCTTTCAGGGTTTCAGATAAGCCGTTCAGGAACGCGTCAATTAACGCCGGTTGATTCCAGCCGCTGTCAGCCGTGAGGGTGCGGAACTCGATCGCGTAATCCGATACCGAATGTTTGGCTTGTCTTAATGAAGCCAGCAATCTAGCCGCTTCACTACCCGGGGAGGTGGACTGAAAGATTTGAACAAATGCCTTCAGGAATTCTGACAATTAGTTGTATATGGCAGACTTACAGGTCCACTCAGCCACAGCCCATGATCTGGCTCGACCTGATAAGTAAGAAGTTATGAATGTTATTTTAGTTCGGTGTGAAGGAAACACAGACGCATAAAACTCAAAATGTAGTTCACACTGGAAAATAAAGGAACGACGAGCCCCAGACTCTCCAGAAAAACGTTTAGGGCTAGGAGGATGGAGAGAGTGCAAACTCACGGTAGAGACAGAAGATTCAGCCGCTGTTTCAATCAAACTTGGTGTATGTGGGTTTGGATCAATCTCTGTGCACTAGACTATCCTCCCAAGAACACTTATGCTCTTAATTTGAATAGTAACCAACACATTCTCATACCTTAATGGCCAAATAGTAACGATTACTTGCTGTAAATGATCATTTCAGTTTGGTGTCATTAATGACTAACAGACAGTCATATAACAGCAACATTCAAATAGAATCAATAAATTTAAATTAAGAAGATCATAATTTTTCAGACACCTCTCTTTAATGCTCAAGTAAATTTGGATATGGGGAATTTTTCAGGCCACGCTTACACTCAGACTGTGTGTCATGTTCCTTTGGCATTCATGAACAGTTTTTGTGGTGTCGCAGCATGCACTGCCTTATCAGGGGACCCACTGTCCTTGGCGTGTTCAAGTTCCACGGGGGCATATGCTTGGTCTTCAAGGATGTTTGGAACAGCTGGTTTGTGTCAAATTGCATTCACATGAACTCCAGGATAAAGAGTTTTGCAGTAGAACTTTCTGCACTGTCATGAGTTGATCAATGTTATTCATTTCAACTGTTAGTGATGAAAGAAAATTTAACAGCGATGAATTGCATGACTGACTAGCTATTATGTTCCATGTCAAAGTGCAGGCCTTCAGAATCAAAAAAAAAATCAGTGATTGGGCTGTTGTAGTGCTGTGTGGTTGATTTCATGTATATCTTAAAACCACTGGATAGACAGAGAGTAACCATTATGTCATCACATTAAAAAATGTGAATTGTGTTTGTACCACTACAATTTCTACATCATGTACCACTTAAGTGCAGCCACAGACAATGCAAATCAATAATCCTGTTTTCAAATCGGATATGTGTTGAGTCTATCCATGAGCCATATTGGCATTTTTACCAGTCATTGTGCGGAATTATTGGGTGTGCTGTGATGTAGCATACAGTGCAGGAGACTGCTGTCAGACATTTCAGCTTAGAAAATTGGAAGACGTTAGGCTTGATTGGTTGGTTACACTGACAGGAGAACATGCACATTTATCAGTGTATCAGAGCTGTCATAAACTGCACGATGGGATGATGTTGAGAAGCAGCTGTGCTTCAAGTTAGGTAGTAGAGTTCAGATAGAAATGCTGGCCTGGGTGCTGCTGTAGGAGCAGAGGGAAGGTTTGAGCTGGGTGGGTGAAGGAAGTAGCTCAAGTTCTCTAAGGAGCAATGTCAAGAAATTGGAACAAGCAGGCCAGTGACTGTTCCTGTAGTTTAAGAAGAACTGACATTACACAACGTAATCCACCTCAGCAGTCTGTACTGCAGATATAACAAGTTATTTTAGAAAGGACAATACAGTGTGCATGGAGATCTACAGCACTCAGCTCTCTGACAACCCATGACTGTGAATCACAGACTCATAATTCCTTTCTCTGACACAGGCCTGACTATTCACATCGACACACTCACTTGCCACTGCACTAAATTATCCATGTTTAATCCATTCTATAACTTTAATGTGTAATTCCACATTAATCTTGACAATTTTCCTATGCGTGCTTTACTAGGATTTCTAGTTTAACAAAGTCAACAAACACAACATTAATTCTAGAAGTTAGGGGAAGGGGCCAAAAAAGCAATAGCCATATTCACAAACATTTTGAGAAGATCCCACTCCAGCTGCAAAATATTTTGCAAAGAGTGTTTTAACAGTGTTAACAGAAAGACTTCTCAGCGACATCTAGCACTTATATTACAGTGGATGACACATCTAGAGTGCAATGCACAATACAGGAATGTCTATTCTCAGTCCTTTAATATTAAGGATGTGCCAAATCCAGTCCTTTATTGTGTATTATCTCAAATGTGTGTCACATTAAAAAACAGCTCCACACTGCATCCATGTACAGTAAGTTCTGTCAGATATTAAGTTTATAAGCTCAAATTGTTTATTATAATGAATAAAGTGAGGTCTCTTCTTTCCAGCCACCATCTGAAGAGGCATCTGTCTCTGTTGGAGTTCATGAACAGTTTAATTAGTTTTTAATTGGGTTAGGTGAGACAATCAGGGGTAGAGAAGGACCAATTACAGGACAAAACTAATGAGCAGATGACAGCAAATGCTTTTTTATTTGGTTTGTTATTTAGTAATGTATTCATTTATTTAATTTATAGAAAGTTTAATCAGTTGTAAAATAGTCATGATCAGACCACAGTGACTAACTACATGCAAAGACCGATATCACTTGATGCTCATGTTTAAAAGTATTTACTATATAATCCTAGAAGTTAAGTCCTATTTCCCAAAGTTTTAGGCTCTGCAACTTCAAAAAATGCATCTTAAAAAAAAAAAAAAATAGTCCAGCTTTCAGTCACCATGATCTTTTTAGCTTAACAAAACTATATAGTGCAAAACACCAGATATGAAAAGCTTTTTTGCCACTCGCTACGCTTGAAGTGTATGTTATTACAACTGTCTGGTAAAAATGGAGTTCATATCTACAGTGGAAAACCCCTGTGTGTTATGATTTTCTTTTTCACTTAGTCCCAAATGCAGACACAGAAGAGACAGGGAAAGGTTTAACAATTAATTTAAGTCCTCAATAATTCAGCGAGACCTGGTAGTTGTGGTGGTGGTCAGGCGGAATTGAGTCGGTTCACAGAACTGGCCGGTCGACAATAATGGTTATGCTCTAGGAAACCGCTGCCCTAAGTGACTGGAGGCAAAGGAGAACACTACAGTGGTTAAAAAAATATCAAAAGTTATCGACTTAACTCTGAAGCTGGCTACGAAAACTTCGCTAGAGTTAGTCTGATTACCACACACGGTAGAACAATCTGGTACTGAAGGGCTCCCTCCCAGTCCCTCCCAGTCCAGCTTCCTCAGGCAGGCCATGCTCTCTTGTCACACACAACACTCAGAACCAAAACTGAAACAAAGGTGGAGGAAAAGCAAAAAACAAAACAACAAAACAATACTTGAACCCATGATCGTCACACTGTGCTTTTGATTAAATAGCGATAAATGAACAAATTAGTGTAGATTTATACCAATTCAGATTTGTTTGTTTCGTTTCGTTTCGTTTTCTGCCGCTTATCCATGTCCGGGTCGCGGGGGCAACAGTTTGAGCAGGGAGATGCAGACGTTCCTCTCCCCGGCCACTTCCACTAACTCCTCCGGGGGGATACCAAGACATTCCCAAGCCAGCAGAGAGATATAATCTCTCTAGCGTGTCCTTGGTCTGCTCCGGGGTCTCCTCCCGGATGGGCATGCCCAAAACACCTCTCCAGTATGACGTCCAGGAGGCATCCTGACCAGATGCCTGAACCACCTCAACTGGCTCCTCTCAACGTGGAATAGCAGCGGCTCTACTCTGAGCCTCTCCCGGATGTCCGAGCTCCTCACCCTATCTCTAAGTCTGAGCCCAGCCACCCTGCGAAGGAAGCTCATTTCGGCCGCTTGTATTTGCTGTATTGGCTCATAGCCATAGGTGAGAGTTGGGACGTAGATTGACCTGTAAATTGGAAGCTTTGCCTTCTGGCTCAATTCTCTCTTCACCACAACAGATCGCTTTAGCGTCCGAATCACTGCCGACGCTGCCCCAATTTATCTGTCAATCTCCCGCTCCATTTTCCCCTCACTCGTGAACGAAACCCCAAGATACTTGAACTCCTCCACTTGGGGAAGCGACTCTCCCCCAACCCGGAGTGGGCAATCCACCCTGTTCCGGCTGATAACCATGGCCTCAGATTTAGAGGTGCTAATCCTCATCCCCGCTGCTTCACACCCAGCTGCAAACCATCCCAGTGTGAGCTGGAGGTCACTGTTCGATGAGGCCAACAGGACCACGGAATCCAGAGGCCACTGAACTTGACTCCCTCTGCCGCTTGGCTGCGCCTCGAAATTCTGTCCATAAAAATTATGAACAGAACCAGTGAGAAAGGGCCCCCTCCCCAGGCCTAGGGAGGGGGTCCGTAGGCAAGCGCCTGGTGGCCGGGCCTTTGTCCATGGGGTCCGGTCAGGCTCAGCCCGAAAAGGAGACATGGGTCCGTCCTCACATGGGCCCACCACCAGCAGGACAAGCCATATAAGTCCGGTGCTATGTGGATCAGGTGGCAGTCAAAGGCATGGGCCTTGGCAGTCCGATCCCCGGTTGCTGAAGCAGGCTATTTGAATTTGGAATGCTATCTCTCTGGTGAGGAAGGAACCAGAGCTTGTGTGAGAGGTTGAGAGATACCGGCTAGATATAGTCGGCCTAATTTCAATGCACAGTTCGGGTTCTGGAACCAGTCTTCTTGAGAGGGGTTGGACTTTGTTCTATGCTAGAGTCGTCCCAGGTGAGAGGCGGAGAGCATTTGTGGGCTTAATAATAGCTCCCTGGTTCTCAGCCAATGTGTTGGAGTTTACCCCGGTGGACGAAAGGGTTGCTTCCCTGCGCCTTGCGGAACGGGTCCTGACTGTGGTTCGCGCCTATGCGCCAAATAGCTGTTCAGAGTACCCACTCTTTTGGAGTCCTTGGAACAGGTGTTGGAGATGGCCCCTACTAGGGACTCCATCATCCTACTAGGAGACTTCAACGCTCATGTGGGCAATGACAGCGAGACCTGGAGGGGTGTGACTTGGAGGAACGGCCTGCCTGATCGGAACCCGAGTGGTGTTCAGTTATTGGATTTCTTTGCTAGTCACAGTTTGTCCATAACTAACACTATGTTCAGCCTTAAGAGTGTCCATAAGTGCACTTGGCACCAGGACATCCTAGGTCGACAGTTAATGATTGAATTTGTAGTCGTATCATCTGATCTGCAGCCGTATGTGCTGTACACTCGGGTAAAGAGAGGAGCAGAGCTGTCAACTGATCACCACCTGGTGGTGAGTTGGATCAGGTGGCGGGGGAGGAAGCCGGACAGACCAGGCAGGCCCAAGCGAATAGTGAGTGTCTGCTGGGAACGTCTGGCTGAGGACCCTGTGAAAATGGTTATCAATTCCCCCCTCCAGAGGAGCTTCAACCACATCCCGGAAGTAGTGGGGAGCATTGAATCTGAGTGCTCCATGTTCCATGCTGCCATTGTCGAGGCGGCTGCTCGAAGCTGGAGAGGGAGACTTACAAGGCATGGCTGACTTGTGGGACTCCAGACAGCAGGCAGCAGATAGCTACCGGCAGGCAAAGCGATCTGTGGATTGGGTGGTCACTGAGGCAAACACCCGGGTGTGGGAGGAGTTTGGTGAGGCCATGGAACAAGACTTCCAGTCGGCGCCGAAGAAATATTTGTTTGTGTTTCATAAAAATGTATGCAATGGAGACAGAATATTGTACGGATTAACAATGAACTTTTATTGACTTGATGACAGTTCTGAACTGAAACAGTAATCCTTGCTGGAAATTTAATATAAATCACCCTATCTGTTTCTGTAATTTGGTCTTTAAAAGTTTTTTGATATTGGCCGATATTCGTAACATGTTAGCGGATACCGATATAACTGTGATAGGCCAATATTCGCTGATAATATCGGACAAACTGATATATAAGTCAGGCTCTAGTATCTTTACAGAAACATGGGGGTGTTTCATAATAGGTATATACTCCATTTTACGAGACACTGGCAATACTATTTTGTTAGCTTAGTCAGCAGCAAAGGAAAGCTATTTATTTTTGATATTTTGAACTGCCTCGTGCCCTTGTCAAGCCAAATGGTCCTGGCAACTGAACTCTATGCTTGAGTGATTTAGAAAAAAAAAAAAAAGATGTATTTTGTGAAATTTTAGAGCCTTAAACTAAGAGAAATAGGGCTTAAGTTCAAACAAACCCAGAGTGCTTCTTTAAATTAAGAAAACATATTTATGTGCATGTAAACTACACTCTGTGTAATTCTTTGCAAGAGTAAAAAGTCCAGACTTTCTTTGATCCACAATGTAGAAGGTTGACTTTTTGCAGTCAGACGATAAAGAGAGTGTTGCATGGATGACGGTATGATGGATGAATGGATGACACTCCAAACCTATTAGTTTCAGTTTTTTAGAATGTCTAAAGATGCTACATGCAGTTAACACAACTTTGATTTATGTTTGTACATAATGAGGCATCTTGATTGGACAGTCAAACATTTAACATATCAAGTTGCAGGTGTTGCAAATTGCTTAGTAATTATGCCATGACGATGTGCTAATCTTCCTCTCACCTTGTGAATTCCCTGCAGGACTATACCATCACCATGTACTTCCAGCAGTCCTGGAGAGACAAGCGCCTTTCCTACACTGGCATTCCTCTAAACCTTACCCTGGACAACCGAGTGGCAGACCAGTTGTGGGTCCCTGACACCTACTTCATTAATGACAAGAAGTCCTTCGTCCATGGGGTGACGGTGAAGAATCGGATGATCCGACTGCACCCTGATGGAACCGTGCTCTATGGGCTCAGGTGGGAGCTTTTCACTCATCAATATAGCCCTTTGTCTTGAGATTTAGGCTAGTATCACACTCACTGACTGTATTTAAAGGTACACGAGAGCTCCCCTAAAGTGAAACCACATCTTGATCACCCCCTGAGGGCTGCACTAGAGCTCATACATTAAACCCCACTTGCAAGAAACATTGTATTTTACAAATATTTGTACAGTAAGTGGCATCTGATTGAAGTTTCAGCTTCAGGATTAAAAATAAACACAGAAAAACCCACAACACCATTTAGTTATGTTCCACCCCTGGACTCATTGATGCATAGTTACACCTGATGTAAATGGTACAAAACCTAATGTACCTGGAATGTAAACCATCCATGTCAGTTTAAGATAACTTAAACACAGAACATAGCATACTTTCCTAAGTAACAGTGTCAAGAGAGTGGATGAGCGGAGGTCCACATACATGACTTCCAACAAAGAGTTTGAAACCTGCCATCACTAGTCAAGGTGACGAACTTTTGGGCCTAAACTTAACAAATGTAACTTAGATGGCCCAACTGCACATGGCCCATTGTGCCGCTCTGGATAAGATGCGACATGTCAAAATGTTTGTACTGTATGTAAGGAGCTGCGGTGCGTGTGAGTCACAGAATTATCGTTAATCATGTTAAGAGATTAAAGCAGGACAGTTACAGCATCAACATCATTACTGATCATTGTAAAAAGAACATTTCATTCAACATCAAAAATTAGAGCATGTCATGCTGGTGTATTGAGACAAAAAATCAGAGTTAAAATTAAAAAAAACTCCTCCATGAGAGGTGTTGGTCTGCCCATGTCTTCTTTGAAAGGTTTGAGGGAGAAACAGCTGTTAAATCATTTATGAAGCCTCTCCTGGTGCAGCGAAGATGAGGCTGTGCCCTATGCTACGGGTAAGGTGAGCTGCATGGAGTTAAGGAAGGGAACGCTTGGTCTCATTCTGTCCTCTTAGTTTAACAGCTTAGGTTTTCAGAGGGAGAGTAATGATGACGACAGGTTTTCAGCTTTTGACCTCACATTTTAGTAACTTTTTAATTTTAGTTTTTAGTTTTAATTTTTAATTTTTTTTTTTTTTTTTTTAGTCTACATCAATGTTTTTGATCAACGTCTAGTTTCAGATCAATGTAATATACAGTACTGCAGTTGTCAGTGTTGCGTGACCATTTACACTGGGTTTTTATCCAGTTCACCAAAAGGAGGATTGGAAAATCTTTTTGCATTAAAATCTGATCACCTAAATTTTTATTTGTCATATACTGTATATATATATATAATTCCCCTCTCCCCTCTGTGGCTGGACTTGTGTCTCCTTCAAGCTCAGGTCCTCTACCAGAGGCCTAGGAACCTCAGCGTCCTGTGCAGTATCGTAGCTGTTCCTAGGATTGTTCTCTTCTGGACAGAGATCTCAGTTGTTGTCACTTGGATTTGTTAGAGTCACTCTCCCAGTTTGGTGGTTTCACCCCCGAGTACTCTTATCACCTCAGGTACCACTGACGCCTTTACTCCCCATATCGTTTCCAGCTCCTCTTTAAGCCCTTGGAATTTCTTGAACGTCTAGTGTTCCTTCTTCCTGACAGTGCTAGAATTGGGGTGAAACCCTCCATATATGGTGAGGAGCTTCTTTGTCTTGATATCTGTGCCTTATATGTTCTCCTTTGGCCAGGTTTTTATACCAGCAGGGTATATGATGACTGGCAGGGCACGGGTGTTGATGGCTCGGATCTTGTTCTAGCCATTCAGTTGGCTTCTCAGGACCCGCCTTACTCTACGTAGGTATTTGGCTGTGGCTGTCTTCCTTGCGGCCTCTTCATGATTTCCATTTGCTTTTGGGATACCAAGGTATTTGTAGCTGTCCTGAACATTGTTTATGTTGCCTTCTGCTAATTCAACCCCTTCATTTGTGATCATCTTGCCTCTCTTTGGTATCATCTGGCTACACTTGTCTAGCCCGAATGACATGTTGATGTCATTGCTGTAGATCAGTGAGTCAATGTCTCGCTCACTCTTCGCATACAGCTTGATGTCATCCATGTAGAGGAGTTAGCTGATTATCATTCCATCTCTGAACTGGTATCCTAGGCAACTCTTTGGCCGCACTTGATGCTAACTTAGGCTATTGGCCTTGAATCAGCTTCAAAGTAGTCTTCCACAGTTCCATCGAGTTCCATTGTGTCCTGTTGATCTTGTATAGCTTCAAGCACTCCAGTATTCATGTATTTAGCATTGAGTTGTAGGCTTTCTTTTAGTCAATCCAGGCAGTGCAGAGGTTGGTTTTCCTGGTCTCTAGAGGCTGCTTTTTCCACCAGTAGCTGGAGTTTGGCTCCTTTGGAGCTACCTGCTCATGTATTGAGACACATGCATACTCGTCTTGGCCGCAGTGATCACTGACAGGAGCTTCCATGTCGTGCAGAGGCAGGTTATTGGTCGGTACTTGGATGAAATCGTTCCCTTTCGGGGATCCTTCATGATCAGGACCATCAGACCTTTGGTCAACCACTCTGGGTCGGTCCCATCTATAAGCAGCTGGTTCATCTGATCTGCAATGCGTTCATGGAGTGCAGTGCAGTCATGTCAGGGCCTGGTGCTGTCCAGCTTTTCACACTTGAGACTTTTACTTGGATGTCTGCAATTGTGATGTTTACTAGGTCTTGTTCTGGGAGATGGCTGTGGTCCACCAACTGAGCATTGTTGTTACGTGATGCCTCTTTCTCCCATATACCCTTCCAATACAGTTCAGTCTCACCCCTGGGTGGGTCTGTCCTCATCTTATTACCCTCCGAATGAGAGTACGCTTTGGATGGTTCAGTGGTGAACGTCCCGTTTATTCTTTGGTCCTCCACGTCAATAGTGTACCTCTTCAGGCGGGCAGCCAGGGCTGTAAGCTTTTGTTTGGCAGTCTTCAGTCTCTCAGTTATGGACAGCTTGCTGTACTTATTAGATACTTTGGTGGTCTTGCCCTTCTGGAGCTCTGACAGTTGGCTGACCTCTCTCCGTGTTGCCTTGATGTTAGCCTCTAACTTTCTTCTTCACGGAGAATACTGCTCCTTTTGGCTCACATTCAACTTGTGGCCAACTTTGTCTAAGATTGCTGTTGCTGTTGCATTTATCAGCATGCTGGTCTCAATGATCCCAGTGGTCACAGTAGGGATAGTTTGTAGTGCCGCATTAACCTCTTCTAGCAGACCTATTGAGAGTATTCTGCCACTAAGCCTTGGAAACCGTTCCCTTGTTTCCAGCTATCCATGTTAGCAATCGGACCTGTTGTCCTGGCTCCCCTTTGCAGCATCGTTGTTGTACCTCATTGATCTCTAGTTGTAATGGTAATTGTTGAGTGCTAACATGGGAACAATGAGTTTATTTGTTAGCTTGGATGAGAAATGAAACAAGACATCAAAAGGAGAGCTGTTCCAGCAAATTATATGTGCATGCATATGAATAAAGAACGCATGATTAAAGACACAGAAGTAAAAGTAATATTTACTTAAGAGATCCAAAGTCTAACAGGGGGTTGGTAAAGTGGTTAAAAAAGGAAATTGATACTATTAATAATAATAATAATAATAATAAAAAAAATAATAAAGAAGAAGAAGAAGAAGAAGAAGAAAAAGTAGTAGATGAGTAAAAAAGATTGCAGACAATATTATGTTGATGAATGGCAGAGGTGACCTACGTGATCTATGATATTTGACAATAGTAGGAATAATATTATACTCTTTATCAGGGGTGGGCAATTAATTGTGTCGGAGGGCCGAACCAACGATAACTTGAACTTTATTCTGCTCAATATCAAATTTCTTCTATTGTAAAAATCAGTAAATTATATATTTTGATTAGCTGCTACTGGTAATCATAAGTATATTGATATTCCGTAAATGTTTATGTAAATATATGAATTGTGGTGTAGGTCAAAGTGGAAAATAATCTTATAAAAGTAATAAACAGTTTAAAACAAAAACAATCATTATATCGCTGTTTCATCTTATTTTTAACTTGTTAATTTTCACAAATACTGAAAAGGTGTTTTGCAGCAGGTTAAAGATAAGCAAGTGATCAACTTCATACAAAAAGTATTTTTCAGTGAGAAAACTCCAGGCTGTCTTGGGCTTGAACAAGTGCATTGAAATCTGGCTGAATGTTTGAGCCTGCTATGCAAAAGACAGCTGAGAGGTGTTCATCAGTGATACAGGGTCTGTATATGGATTTGTTGAACTTTATCACTGAGATTTATGTTCACATATGAATTATGTTCATGTGTGGAAATTTCTCCTCTTTTAGTGAAGAGTAGAACTCAAGCAGAGAGACTGACATAAAGTGCTAGGCCAGAGGTGTGTCAGATTGTAGGTCAAACATGCATTTACCTCCGTGAAGAAATCACCCCCTGTGCTGCCTCCTAAGGCATTCCTTTATTTTTTCACAGGTTTTTCCTTTAAATAATTATTTGGGACTTATCTTAGTTAAAGTGATGTATTAATATCCACTAATGTTAAAATGTTTTATTCTGATACTTGACATCACTTCCTGTTAAGTTGCTTCCTGTGGGCCTACTTCCTGTTTATCTTTTCTACCTGGGTTCAGTGAAAGCAAGGCAGACATATGCAGGCTCTGAATATAATTTACCTCCATCCGCTAAAAGCATTATAGGATCAATGCCGTAAGTTCATGATTTTAATGTTAAAGATGTTAAAAAATATAAATAGTAATGCTTTGTTAAAAATACATTTGATAAAAAGTTAAAAAGAGAGAGTTTGTGTACATTTATTTACAAGCTAAAAAACATGCTAATAGATATTTTGACTTCTACTTGAAGTGCATACAGTGATGTAAATTCATGTTTATAGTAATGTACAAGATTATATTTTGTTTAAAACACAGACACTGAATATTTTGTATTGCTTATTCACAGTTTTCACCAGCATGTCAATGAAGAGGTGTGACAGTAAATGGTTGACCTTACTACGACTCTGTCTTCATTGGCAACGGTTTAACTTGGTGTTTATTCAGAGTTTTGACACACTGCATGAGAACACTACACCCCCTGTCGTTGTCCCTTTCATTGACCGCATGGCTGCCAGCTCCTCTGTGATTTTGAAGTCTGCAGTGATCCCACGTCAGAAGATGAGTAGCTGGGCAGTGTCAAATGAATCGCAGCTCTCATCAGGAGCGAGGGAAAAATAGTCAAAGTTAACCGCTCTGTTCTTCAGCTGAAGCTCCAGATTTTCCTCGTTACTGTGCATCAGGAGAGGGGAACATTCTCAAATGTTCCCTTTTTCTCTCTTTATTAGCACAGCAGAGTCCATCAAACACTCCTTAATAAACTCTAGAAAACGCTTTACTTTTCATAGCGATTTTGTGAGATAGGACATAACTTGTCTTCACAGCTGCATCTCTGGTTGTGCAAAGTTTTTTTTAAAAAGTCCTTGTTGGGTTTGCAGCTTGGCTAATAAAGCCTCCGACTCCTTGTGCGCTCCTCATCAGACAAGTTCTTGTAATTCTCCTCTTGTGTGCTTCAGTATGTAATCCTTGAACACAGCAACCTGTGTACCACAAACCAAACACATGGCTTCACCACTGACTTCTGTAAAGAAATATTCAGCAGTCAATGGCTTGTTGAAAACGTGGCATTCAGAATCAACTTTTCATCACCTGTCGCTGTTCGGACACGCGTGCTTGCGTAAATAATATAAACATCAGGCTTTTCAAAATAAAAGCAACAAGGTTGTATTGCAAGCACAGCATGAATACTTGTTCATGTATGTTTATGACTGACATACAGCGGGCCGGACAGGGACGCCCAAAGGGCCGGATCTGGCCATAAAATACCCAGGTCTGTTATATATAATGTCAGTAATATGCTCATACCAATGATAATAATAATAATAATGATAATAATAACAATGACAATAATAGTATACCTAATATTGTATTATTAATCAGTACAGGGAGGCACAGCGGTGCAGTGGTTAGCACTGTCGCCTTAAAAAAAGAAAGTCCTGGGTTTGATTCCTGCGTCAGGGCCTTTATGTGCAGAGTTTGCACGATCTCCCTGTTTTTCCCTGTGAGTGTGGATGGTTGTTTGTGTCTCTATGTGAGCCCTGTGATGAACTAGCAATTTGTCCAGGGTGCACCCCGCCTTCGCCAGATGATGCTGAGATAGGCTTTTATTTATTTCTATATAGATATTAGTTTTGGGAGATGTAGAAGTAGGGAATTTTCTGAGGTTGCTGACTCTGCTTGAATGGTCAATTGCAGGATTGATAACTGTATTGAAAACTTTGGCATCTATTATTTGATGTTTCTTGTAATGTAGAGACGAAAGTATCAAAGAAAGATAAGTCATCCCTGTTGGGACTTTAAATGCTGGCTATTAGAGTCAGTAATTGTGGAGAGGTGCATGCTTTGGCTGACATGAACAGTAGGGTGGAGAGTAGGTATTTTGAAGGTAAAGATTCATTCACAACAATATCATCATGTTGGTATGATGTCCTTATTGTGGAATGCTGTGTTAGCGTTAAACCAAATGGAACTGGACTCTTGTCTTCCAAAAAGTTTTACTTTTTGCACATCAATCTACAGAATTTAATCCACAGAGACTTGGTGTTGTTTTTTGTCAGGGGTGGTTTGTCCTTGTAACTCTCAAATGATGCTGTTCTGTTCAGTGTCTTTTTTATTGTAGAATCATGAACATCGACCCTAACTGAGGCAAGTGAGTGCAGTTCGAGTGAATGCTTGATTGTTTGGGTTCTTTTGTGGCCTCCTGGATGGGGTCATTGAGATTTTGAAGGAATTTCGGTGGGCCGGACATCCGTTCATTACTTTTCCAAGTTTTCCATCTGTGAATAATGGCTCTCACTGTGGGTCACTGGAATGCCTGAGTGATTGAATTTACTTTTGTAAACCTTTTAGACTGATACATTTCCAGGACTTTGTTTCAATTCTGTTCCTTCCTGTCTTTAGTTTGCAGTTTAATTTACTGTTTCTTGTGATTTTTAGCCTAAGATTGTCAGACAGATATTTAAGTGATATTTACATTGATTAAGTCTGAAAGTAATCATGCTGGATCTGGAAAGTGAAATTGTACTGATAGTTAATTGAAGTGAGTTGACTGATTGAAAAAGTGAGGGGAATAATTACTTTTTCTTATAGATACAGGTACTTGGAACCTTTTTTTCCTTTAATACATGAAGCCACTATTGGAAAACTCCATTTTATGTTTACCTGGGTTATTTGTGTTTAATATTCAAAGTATTTTGATGACCTGAAACATTTCAATATGAAAAATACAGAGACGTGCAGGAAATCAGGATGGGACAAGACTATACTTTTGTCCAATGGAGTGATTCTCATGGAATACAGACAGAAACTATAGGGGTGTATAAGCACATGCAACAACTGACCAAAGGCAGCACATGGATTTAAATACACAAGGATGATGGAGATAATTGGACACATTAGGACATGCAAACTGGGGGTTAGGTTAATTGGTCACTCTAAATTGCCCGTAGGTGTGAATGTGAGTGTGGATGGTTGTTTG
Source organism: Mola mola (assembly GCA_001698575.1). Lineage (NCBI taxonomy): Eukaryota > Metazoa > Chordata > Actinopteri > Tetraodontiformes > Molidae > Mola > Mola mola. Next base: position 958,868 of record KV751388.1, on the reverse strand, counting down.
TCTCTATATGTCAGCCCTGCGATGAACTGGCGACTTGTCCAGGGTACACCCCGCCTTCGCCCGGATGCTGAGATAGGCTCCAGCCCCCCCGTGACCCCTAACAGGATAAGCGGTAGAAAATGGATGGATGGATGGAGGATGGGGAGGAAGGAGCAACAAGGAACGAGGAGGAACAGAACCTTCAAAATGAAACAGGAAACACTGGAAAAGAACAAAGATAGGAGGAAAGTATTGGGAAACCCTTGAAAAACAAAACTCTAGTAGAGGTAAAACCAAAGTGAACGCTAGAAAAATCAAACTAAACCAAAAAACCATTCAAAGTGAAACATGAAAAAAAAACAGAAACTGAAAATCATGATGCAACACTTTTGATACCTAACAAGAAAAAACTTAAAATCTTAAAGAAAACCATAACAAAAAATCCAAAGCCATGTTACTACTGTTTTTGTTGGTCAATGAAAATATGTTTAAAATTGTACTGTCAAGATATTAGCTACATACAGTAATTCATAATTCATTATTCATTGAACCAATAATTTAAATCTATAATTTAATTACACTTTTTTTTCAAATGTAATCTTGGTTGCTTATAATTAAAAATGCTTTGGAAGCTGACATAAAGCAACTACATGTAATCCATTACTAAAAGAAATAAAATTAAATTAGAAAAAAAATTCCCCACTCGCCATCCGTGGGCAGTTTTGTGTATCCTTCAAACTCGGGTCCTCTACCATACATATATATATATATGTGTGTGTATATGTATATATATATATATATATCATAACATATGCATAAAACTGTGCAGATCTACAACAAAGCTATGTGTATGCACAACAAAAAACATCTTTGTTTGAATGCATAAAGCTGTGCACGGATTTATGTATTCCCAGAATTAGCCACCATTGCCTAATCTGACATTTCTAAAGACAGCTTTAATGGGTACTGTTAAAGATAAGTGGGAGAAGTATTCTATTTTAATAAATTGAGCATATGCCTGTATTGTGTCCCTGTCAATGTGTATTTTAACAGACAGGACCACAATTGTGTTGAATAATTATCCCTTTATAAAGAAACAACCACAAATAGAAGCAAATGTGATGGCTCCGTGTCATGTACATTATGAGTGCTGAAATTTCCATCATTGGCAGCAGCACCAGCGAATTTTGTGAATTTTATTCTTGCTGTTGGGTGGCTTGCAGACACTCGTAGGCTATGACTCTTTGGGCATGAACATACGCTAGAGGCAAAACTGTCCACAGGCTCAAACATGCACACTGAGTTCATATTTCAAAAGTTAGTCATGGCGTTTCTGTGGTTACTTTGGTCAGATTTGATTTTAGAAAACTGAGGCTCACCAGTATGCCCCTTAATATGTATTTTTCTGCACTGGACATTGTTTCCCCAGTCTTTACAATGGAGGTACAAAGACGGTGAAATTCTTAGCCACATTATTATATCATAGTATGCTGATCTGTCTGCCTTACAACTGAATGTACATCCAGATCAGGTGCATTGTCTCCCTGTAGGTGGTTCAGCTGAAAGCTGGTTTTGAGCAGAGTAACAATGACAGAGAACCAGAGAGTGCTTTCCATTCAGGCCAAACAGGAAAGAGCATGCTGACTCTATTTGGCTGGCCCTCCCTTCATGACTGAGTGAACACAGGCCTGGTAGGCTGTCCTCACCATTTGCTCTTTCCTCTGAGGTAAACACTCCTCTATGCATCCAGAGAAATATCCTGCATATTCAAGCCTGCACTCTGAGGCTGTGTCAGAATCACAACACTGTGTCGTCCGTGTCCGAAAACCTGTCATCACTGCTGTCATCACTTAGGCCTGGTTTTTCTCTGAACTGTATAAAAAGATTCATCTCACCATTCTGAGAGGTGTGGTTATGGTCTGGCCATGTCACTTCCCTACTGTGTGCTTTGGTTCCCAATAATCTGTGTGTTATGCAGGTTAACCTGCACATATTTTCACCTTTAAGCTTTTCAATTTGGGTAGAAATATTTAAAATGAATTTACATTTACTCGTAACAGATTTTTTTTTTATTATTAATGCAATTAAAAGAATTTGAAAGTAAATTAATTTTCTTTTTTCAGCTTTCTTTCTATAATATATATTTTTTGTTTTTTATATTTCATATAAATCATGTTGCACATTTCAACAGAAAAAACAGATTTGTTTTTGTGACTTACGTTATGAATTCTGAATGACTAAAGGAACGGTTCACCTCAATATCCAAAATACACATTTCCTCTTAACTACTGTTTGTTCATCTAATCCATCTGATTATGTTGTGAGTTGCTCAGTTTTAAAGATATGTGTCACGAGTCACAAAAATGGGACCCCAATGCAGAAACAGATCAGGTTAAAACAAATTTTTGTTTACAGAAAACAAAGTCCAACAGAAATAGTCCGTGAAGATACCGGAAACAATACGCAAAGTACAACCAAAACAGGAAATGGAGACTGACTTCAACGTTCTTAAAAAAAAAAAAAAAAAAAAACTAACAAAGTAACAACAGAAGGAGAGAACAAAAAGTGAGGCAGAACCAACAAGGCTGAATCAAAAAAAATCACAAGAAGAACCAAGGGCAAGGCAGAGGCGAAGCTGACTGGGGCACACCGCATAACCTGAACGAAAACAGAGAAAAGACATGATCAAAAAACACAAACAAAAACAGTCACGAGATCGCTGGAATAAACGCGAGCGATCACCAAACAATCGGGATACTCTGGCACTGAAAGGAAGTCCAAGGAGGGTATATCTAGTGGGTTGATTGCCGGTAAATGCATGGCAGGTTTGCCTCGTCAGCTATGGGAGAAGGAGAACAGAAACGCCCACTGGGAAAAAACACAGGGAGGAGGGGCAGGGGAAGCAGGAGCACAGAGAGCAACAAGACAGGCAAAACAAAACAGCAAGCAAAAACCTAAACCATGACAATCTGCCGTCTAAGCCATAGAAAAAACAATATGTATTTTTCTTTCTTTATTTGCTCTGTTGTAAAATTCTCATCTCAGAACATGAGAAAACATGTCTTGTTCCTCCATCACTTTAGGTTCAGTTTTTCTCAGTTTCTGAAGGAAGCTCTCTTTTACCCTGGCATACTGCAGATTCATTATTCCCTGCAGGGTCCTACAATTATTCATCGAGCATGCTCGCTGCCGACACGGTGGCTATATTTAGTTTTGCCAAAATGACCTTAGAGCTGACTGGCACATATGCATTTGGGTTGTTAGCGGCTCAACACTGTGAGTTGGCACAGCAGACATATGGTGTGTGTTTTGATAGGTGGTCCTCAGAACAGCATCATCAGACATGTTCTGTTGTGACTGATGGAGGATGGCTGTTCTCAATAGCAGAAAAAGATCAGTGGCATGACAGAGCAGACAAGTTTAGTGTGTGCCGTGGGGCCTGTGCTGTTGCAGTTTCTAAAGCTTGCAGTAAAGCCGGACATATACTCTACATGATGGGATCACATTTAAACATAATATGACCCGTTAAACATTTTACAGTCACGAAACACAATTTTAAACATTATTGTCTACAAAGAGTTTTTTTTATGAATAAGTGGAATAAGTTGATTATTTTATACAGGGGCTATTTAGGAGAATTCATAATGCAGTTAGTGATATTTCATGGTAATAAAGTGTTTAAATGTAAACTTGGTGTGTTCACAATCATTGGCATGAGGATGTCTCTACTTAGAGTCCATTGGTGACATCATTTAGAGCCAAGGTGGAGATCCCCTGGTCCAGTAAGGAAAGAATTGTGATGTTCAGTTATGACTGACTAGGGCTTCAATATAGACTGTAAATGTAATTTTCAATCTCACTGAGCAATTAGAAAAAAAAAAAAAAAAAATTCTTCTGCAAGCTGGTAGATACTGCCAGCAACAAAAATCTGACTGGACAAATCATCATCACGTCCTGTGGAAATGATCTTTGTTCCACTTCTTTTGGTCTCTATGTGACAGTTTTAAGAGTTAGAATCTTCTCAAATTCTGCAGTAATATACAAATATAAACACCAAAAAGTAGGTTCGGAAAAGTAGGTTCAGACAAATTTCTTCTTGCTGACATTACTGTCACTTTCACTTTAACATAAACATCATGACCTCTACCCAAAGGCCCCCTAACTAGCTTCAGTAGATATAAGTTGCAATTTGACAATAAAAGTAAAAAAGTCTCTGGAATGATTTGACTTTGCTTTTATTTATTTATTTCACAAAACCTGCCATATTAACAGGGGATGTAGACCTTTTAGATCCACTGTATATCACTAGCTCACTACTCTGTGCTTTCAGCCACATATCACATTTCACAGCCTCTGTAAAATGTAGATACAGATACACCAAACAGCTTCAGTCCAATATTCCCAACAAAACAAAATCTATTATAGACCACTCTCACACTGTATGTATATTTGCTATTTATTTGTAGAAAATATTGTAAGGGACTGGAGGGAACAATGTACAACATTAACAGTTCAATAAAGGCATAAAACCTAGTCAGAGTATAGACAGCTTTTTGTGTAACTTCTCATTATGAATAATAAAATATATATTGTATCTACGACTTGTAGATTAGACCCATAAATGCGAAATTTTCGGCAAAAAGGAACTGCATTAGCCAATTGAGGCATTGCTCTGCCCAGTCACTATCCTCAGGTAAGAGAGGAACAAATGAAATAGCTGTGGAAACTCTACCCTGTAAAGAAAATGACGTGAAATCACTGGAACTATTTATAATTCCAATTCCAAAAAAGTTGGGACATTTTGTAAAATCTTAGTAACAACAGAATGCATTGATGTGAAAATCCTTTTAAATATAAATAGAATTGAATACAGGACTAAAACATTTGAGTATTAAAATTGATATTTATTTGCAACCTGATAAAAAATATTACTTGTTTTTATACATCTGTGTTCATTATGAAATTGAATCCTGTCATGATTCACCACACTACTCGTCATGTGTTTTGTGTATTTTTCATGTTTTGGTTTTTTGATGTCTTTGTATGAGTTATTTACTTCCCTCTCTCTGTTTTACAACACAGTTTTTTAGAAAGTGGTTAACCTTGTTCTGTCTTTGCTTGTGAATACTCATACTCAATCATGCTGCTCTCACCTGTTACCATACATTTCTATCTTCATCTCCTAATCTGTGGAATGTTACAATCCGTTGTTGTTGAGCATTCCATGACTTTTTAAGTCTTGTTGCTACTTTGAAATGTGTTGCTGGCATAGAATGCACGACAAAGCAAAGCATATATTTACAAAAATCAATGATGTTGATTAGATACATTAAATATGTCTTTGTGCTCATTTGAAGTGAATGTCGAAAAGGATTAAGAAACTATTACATTCTTTTTATTTAATCTTTTACAGTGTCCCAACTTTTAGGGATTAGGGTAAATTAGATCAATGTGTGGGTAGTTTTAGGTCTACCCAGAACCTGTATAAAATTGTGCATGTGCCTAAACTTTCTGGATAAGACTGAAGACAAAGTTGGTCCAGTAAAGACGTAATGATTGCTATAATGGAGGAGGTGAACTGCGACGTTCCAGTGGCATTGGCAGGTTACACAGCCAACACTCTCTATTTTTACAGTCCATCCACGGTCTCCACCTATCCAGGGCCTCCTTAATGTGTTCACTGTGTCTCAGACATGGATCGACAGGCCCAAAATATTCAACAAGCGAAGAAAATAATGCATATTTATGACTGGAGGGGCTTTTCACATCACGGTGACACTGTCACAGCTGACTATAGGGAGGAGTGCTCATAGCTGGTCGCTTGCAATAGAGTGAAAGGAGATATTCCAGGAAGAGCATTGGTGTTTTTTTTTTCTTCTTCCTAAGAAATTCTTTCTCTTTCCCCAGTAATTGTTAACAAGGATACAAGGACTCAATTTACATTGCTGTTGTTGTACAAGTGCCAAAAAATAAAATAAAATAACATTTCTGCAGTCCTATAACAGCCATGATAATGATAAATCCCTACTGATGGAGAGTCATGGTAGATTTATGTCCTGATGTCCCAGGACACATGTATAAACAGGTTGTGACCTTGCTCCTCTATTGTAGGAATAAAACTATGATGGAATGTTGTGATTTTGTTATGCAGTATTACACACACAATAAATGTGCATGTGAACATTTATTCAGATTTTTGGACTGATTTTGGACTGATTTTTTTAGTCCAACATAAATGCAAATATTTGAATATTCCTAAATGTCATAAACAGTCTTAGAAATGCTTAAATTTTGCTTGACTAAAAGGTAAAGACTCAGTTTTGCAGCCCGGTTGTATTCATGTCTGACAATTTTAACCGTTAATAGAGTATAGGGCTAGTTTGGGATGCACTCACATTTTTATTTGTTTTACCCCCTCCTCTTTGGAGTCCACCAAGCATACCATACATGAATACAATATGGAGTGCTCCCACTCATCAACCGACTTTTTGAGTAAAACATACTTGGATACGGATTGCCTATAGTGCGTATGCACCCTGACTGTATTGAGACCAACTTAAGTATAAACTAAGGCCCAAAAGACATATCACAGACATACTGGTATCAGCATGTGTGTTAACAATATCCACCGATATCAAAAAATGTTGGTTTTAAAGAGCCCAATGGAAACGATGCATGGAATGATTTGTAATATCAAATTTCCAGTGAAAGTCACAGTTGTATTGCATTGCTGTCATTAAAAAAAATAAAGTTCATTGTTAATCAGTACAATATTCTGGCTCTGTTGCATATGTTACAAATGTTTGATAACCTCATTTGAGGCATCATTGCAAAAAACTTTACGTTTTATCAATATTAGACATTTTTTACTCCCTAATATTGGTATTGGTTCCAAAAATTACATATTGGTGGGGCTGTACTATAAACCGACCTATCCTCTAAGACAGTCACTGAGGATTGAAACTGTACAGCAACATCCCTACTTTATATCTTGGTTTCTCTGACTTATATTTTACTATTTGTTCTTCCCCTGTCATCTCTTTCTTATGTGTAATTCATTCGCTTAATCCGCAATGCACTTCAGAATTCACAGATTAAATTGGTTTGAAAGGCATCATGTGCTATGCAGTTGGTCTCTGAGTTTCCTATGTCGATGAACCAATATGGTAAAGGCTAGGAAAAAAATGTGTTGGTTAAAATAGAAATAGTCCATCAAAATGTGCCAATTATTTGGTTATCGGTGAGTCTGGATAGGACAGCATCTGGGCCTGGATCCGGGTCCGTGTATTAGTTACCTCTTAGTGAACAGTTACAACCTAGCTTTTTAAAAAAAAAAAGCAATTGAAATACATAATTTTAAAACAAAGAAATTATTTTAAAGTGTTTAAATGTTGGCTAGAGCAGGACTTTAAAATGCTTATCCCTGAAGAAATTTTAAAAGATGTAATTACAAGTTAGAGATAGTTCCTGTGATGTTTCCTCACTAAGTGTATCGCTGATGATTGTACAGTCTGCTGCCAAATTTACAATTTGAACGGTTGTAACAAAGGGCCAAAAATATGCTGTTGTGGCAGGATGAGGAAAAACACCAGAGACGAAGGTGAGTTCAAACTTTATTCCTCAGCTCCAAAACCATACTGAAACAGGAACAACCTTGCACCAGAAAACCTAGGAACGTGAACCACGCCCCCAGCTCAAAACCCGCTGGGTGAGAGGCATAGTCCCTAGTGTCCGCCACACAGCCCCCCCAAACACCCAGAAGGGACTCCTGGAAAGAAAATCAGTCTCTCACTGGAGGCTTAAGCAGTCTGCCATAACGGCTGCGCCGTGCCTCAGCCGAAACAGCAAGAGAAACACAGTCCAATGCCAGCTGAGAAGCAGAACGCTGAACCTGTGAAGGCATTGCCGGAGTCCTGGAAGGAGGGCGACCCCGACGGGGAACCTGGACCGGAAACACCACTTCGTCCGCCACCCTGTGTGCCAGTTTAAGCCTATTAAGCGTGACACGCTCCCTACGCCCACCCATATCCAGTACAAAAGCCTTGGGACCCGTCTCAAGAACCCGAAATGGGCCATCGTATGGGGGTTGAAGGGGCGAGCGGTGAGCATCATGCCATACAAAAGCAAAACGAGCTGACATGAGCTCCACAGGCACGAACGACCGCGGAAAACAGTGGTGAATGGGGCCTGGAACCCGAGTGCTGTCGGACAAAAAAGGATAAACGGCCGGACGGGGTCGAGGAGCGGAGCTCCCAGGCAAAAATGCAACCCGAGCATTACCCAAGGTAAACGGTCCACCCAGTTACCATCCGAGAGCACAGCGCACAGCACTGCCTTGAGCGACTGGTGAAATCGTTCACACAAGCTGTTAGCCTGAGGGTGGTATGCAGTAGTGCGATGCACCTCCACGCCCAATGATCGCGCAAGCGCTGACCAGAGCTCTGATGCGAACTGGGGACCCCTGTCTGAGGTGATATCTGACGGAGTGCCGAAACGGGCGACCCAAGAGGAAAGAAACGCGCCTGCAACGTCCGAGGATGTAGTGGAGGACAGAGGGACAGCCTCTGGCCACCTGGTGGTCCAATCTATCATTGTGAGCAAGTGCGTAAAACCCTGTGAAGAAGGTGGAGGTACCACTAGGTCTACATGCACGTGGTCAAAACGCCTGGCCGGGATCAGAAACGGTTCGAGGGGCGACTTCGTGTGCTGGTGGACCTTAGCATGCTGGCACGCCACACATGCAGCCGCCCACCCCTTGATGTCCTTACGGAGGCCAGGCCAGACAAACTTGGAACCGACTAACTTTACCGACGTCTGAACTCCAGGGTGCGAGAAGGAGTGAATCGATTCAAAAACCCGACGGCGCCAGGCCACTGGAACAATGGGGCGGGGACGCTCAGTGGAGACATGGCAGAGGAGGGCAGGTCTGCCTTCCTGCATCACAGCATCCTCTAGCTTGAGGCCAGTATGCACTGATCTAAGGGCGAGGACATCCGGGTCGCTGGGCTGGTCGGCAGCCATAGCAGAGAAATCCACCCCGAGGTGCACAGGACACACAAGCACACACGACAAACAATCAGCAACAGAGTTGGACTTCCCGGCCACATGCTGAATGTCCATCATGAACTCAGAGATGGCCGCCAGGTGGCGCTGCTGACGAGCAGACCACGGCTCATTCATCTTCGACATGGCGAAAGTCAGCGGTTTATGATACATATGAGCCGTGAAGGAGCGACCTTCCAGCAGGAAGTGGAAATGACGGGTTGCAAGGTGCAGGACCAGCAACTTCCGGTCAAAAACGTTGTACTCGTGCTCGCTATCTCGCAGTTTGCAGCTAAAAAATGCGAGTGGCAGCCACGCATTCGCCACAAGCTGTTCAACCACTGCCCCTCGGCTATGTCAGACGAGTCGGTTGTTAAAACTGTGGATGCCATAGGTGAGGGATGGGTGAGGGTTAGCCAGGGTGCACTTAGCTCCGTCAAAGGAACTGGACACGGTCGGGGATCCAGTCGATAGGGTTGTTTGCCTTCTTAAGCCGCAGGGCTCCGTAAAGGGGTTCAAGGAAGTGGGCAGCGCGAGGGAAGAAACGGTTATAAAAATTCCCCATGCCCAAGAACTCCTGCAATGCCTTGACAGAGACTGGTCGGGGAAATTCCACCACCGCTTGCACCTTAGAAGGCAATGGAACCGCACCTTGTGGCAAAATGCGGTGACCCAAGAAGTCAATCATGGGCAGTCCAAACTGACTCTTGGCCGGGTTGACTGTCAGGCCGTGTTAGTCCAGACGACGGAAAACCTGTTTCAGGTGCGCCAGGTGCTCTTCAGCTGACGGACTGGCCACCAATATGTTGTCGAGATAAACGAACACGAAACCAAGGTCACGCAACACCAAGTCCATCAGCCTATGAAAGGTTTGCGCCACCCCCTTCAAGCCAAAAGGCATGCGCATGAAAGCCCAAATCCCTGCGGTCGTGGGCGTGTCTTCTGCGCACACGGGAACCTGATGATAGCCACACATTAGGTCAACCTTAGAGAAAATAGTGGTACCCGCCAGGCATATGGAGAAGTCATGTATGTGGGGGACGGGATAGCGGTCAAACGGCGAAAGTCGCCGCAAGACTGCCACGACTCATCTGCCTTGGGCACCATGTGAAGTGGCAAGGCCCACGGGCTGTTGGAACACCTCACTATACCCAGAGGCTCCATGGTAGCGAACTCCTCCTTAGCCGTAGCCAATTTTACCACGTCGAGGCGCCGCGCACACGCGAAAGCTAGTGGTCCCACAGTGGGAATGAAATGTTCTACACTGTGTTTAGTAACCGCAGTGGAAAAGGCAGATGTAGTCAGCGATGGAAAATCCGCCAGCAAACATTGAAAAACAGCACCCGATGCTAAAAAGTTAGCGTGTGTTAACGACCCCAGTCTCGCACGGAAAAGTGGCGAAAGACATAGCATCAATTAAACGGTGGCTTGCAACATCAACAAGCAGATCATTTGCACACAGAATATCCGCACCGATAATAGGAACAGTAATGGAGGCGATTACAAAGTCCCACTCGAAATGGCGCCCGTGGACACAAACAGTCACCAACCTTGTGCCAAATGTCACAATGGACGAAGTGTTAGCTGCACTCAGTTGCGGGCCGCCGCCTTCGACTGACAAGTCCGTGCTAGCTGGAGGGAGTATATTCTTTTGCGAGCCGGAGTCCACTAGAAACCGTCTTCCTAATAATGAGTCCTTAATGAACAGCGTTTTTTTTCCCCCCGCCCCCCCCAGCTGCCACTGAGCGCTGGTCCTGGAGATTCCCGGCACCTCTAACGAGCACGGAGGGACGCAGCGTCTAACCTTCCCGCCAAACCGCTGGTGGAAAAGGGCGTTCCCACGTCGTCTCCGGGCAGTCACTCCAGCCGCCACGGCCGGATCCGCGTCTCCCGACACTGTCTGCAGAGGCTCCGATACCACACTCTGGACAGCGAACTGTCTGGTAGCCAGCAGGACCTGATCGGCCTCCTCAGCCAAACCTCGGCAGTCAGCGGCAGTCAGACATGGGGAGTTAGCCAAAGCCGCGCGCACCGGAGACGGGAGCTGGCGCAGGAAAACGTGCAGGAAAAGGAAACCACCTTCGTCCGAGCTTAGCAGCGACAGTATATTGTCCATGAGATCCACGGCCGTCCCGTCGCCCAAACCGGATAGGGATGTGGTGTGTACTGCTGGTCCAGCGCAGCGACGACCAAAAAGTATCTGGAGTCGTCCCCAGAGATTCCACGCAGGTGGAACAGAACTTCAACATGCTGGAACCATGAAGCCGGGTCGTTCTGCCAGAACTCTGGAAGCTTCACAGCTGCGGCGAGAACGGCCAGCTGTGAGAGTTGGGGCGGCATGGCCGAAGTGGAGTCATACTCTTCTTCTGCTCCAAACATGTTCAATACGGGGTCACCAATGTGGCAGGATGAGGAAAAACACCGGAGACGAAAGCGAGTTCAAACTTTATTCCTCAGCTCCAGAACCAAACTCAAACTTGCACCAGAAAACCCGGGAACGTGAACCACGCCCCCAGCTCCCAGCACCGCTGGGTGAGAGGCATAGCCCCTAGTGTCCGCCACACTGTCATCTTTATTATATTTTTAGACTACAGCATAATCATTTCTAAATGCCGAAATGGTATTGTGCTTGCTGTGATAGCTGAAAAACTTCAAGGCCAAATGACCAGATGAATGGACCAACATCTCACTCTGACAAAGGAAAATGACCCAGTCACTGACTCCGTCCTTAAATGTAAAATGAAGCAAGATAGATACCAGACTTCAAAGGGGAGTCAACAGGTTTTACTGATTTCTTGGATTTTGGTGCACTCATAATTATAATTTAGATTTAACACAAGGCTTCTCTCCCATGCAGTGGGACTTCAGCATGTGAAGCAGAAAAAAAACTCAGTTGAGATGAAAAAGATTGGAATGTTGGAATGTGTGTTTTAAAGTTAAACAACTTTATTGTTCATTTTTTAATAGACTGGTGTTTTTTTTCGCATATCAGAAAACTTGCTGTGTGTAGTGGTGTGGACTGAATTTCCCTTTCTTGCTTGGATTTCTAGTTGTAGGAGTGCAGCAATGTCACGGCATTGTGCAGTAGAGTTGATGATGAATTCTTCATTGGATTTCAGTGTATGATTTAAAACTTTTTTTGCTTTTAGGATCACCACAACAGCTGCCTGCATGATGGACCTGCGCAGATATCCACTAGATGAACAGAACTGCACCTTGGAGATTGAGAGTTGTAAGTGGCACTGAGTTTTATTTGTGTGTATCAATGTCACAGAAAGATTAATGATTCTAGGATTTAATAATGGAGGAAGAATAGGAAAGCTTTCTTGGGCCCAGCTGCTATAGGGAGGCCATTAAGCCCCAAAATAATTATGTTCATCCTAATATAAGGATGTTATGGATGTTCATCCTTTTTTTCCCCAACTAAAATACTTATCTTTATCTACTAAAACAAAACAAAAAAAGAATATTTATTTATTATTACTTAAAAATTCAATTTTTCATCATGGAAAAAGAAGATGATCGCTAAATATAGCAAAATGGGCCCAGTCATTCCTGTGGACCCACAGCAAATGTTTTTTGATCTGATGTCTCTTCATTTTAACTTGTTCCTCAGGGTCGAGTTTGGGTTCAATTTTAATCTTGTTATAAATGCTTCCTCTTCGGTACATTATTTGTTGGCATGGTATATATTTTCATTTGTATGCTGTTGAAACACAGATGTACTGGCGTTTCTGTGAAGCAGATTATCTTACATCACAGAAAACAAGGAGAAAGGCAGGGATGTGGCTCAGTCTACTGTGTGGCTTCTGGAAAACACCATACTTACCCTAGAAATGGCTGAGATAAGACAAACTCCCAAACAATTCCCACAGAGCACCAGGAACCGATGGGGTCTTAAGGAATGGCTGACCAACTTCTAGAGATGTTTACCAACATTTTTAACCTCTTCTTGAAAAAAGCCATAGTCCTTACCACCTCAAGACCTCTATCATTGTTCCAATACTAACAAAACCAGTTGTCTCCTTTTTAAATTAATATTGACCTGTCACACTGATGTCAGTCATCCAGTACTTCGAGCACTTAGCCAAAACTCACATCTGCGCCTCCTAACCTGGACAGCCTGCAGTTTGTTTAAAGAACAAATAGGTCCATGGACAACACCACCCCCCTGGCAACAAATACTGCTCTCACCCACCTGGACAGGGGAAACAAATCAAATCAAATTTTATTTGTATAGCCCGAAATCACAATTTATACATTATCTCACTGGGCTTTGACAAACTGTACAGATGTGACATCCTCTGCCCTTAGACCCTCGAAGCGGGTGAGGAAAAACTTAAAAAACCCTAAACAGGGAAAATAAGAAACCTCAGGAAGAGCCACGGAGGAGGGATCCTTCTTCCTAGGACGGACAGACGTGCAATAAATGTCACTTGTACAGAACACAAAAACATGATAACAACAGTTCATTTAGAATGCATAAAACATCCATGAGTCCCAGAGTCTGTGGATTCTATGAGTCCGGATGTATGGAAAGTCTAGTGATCCAGACGCAGGTGGACTCTGTTGGTCCAGGAGTCATTGTACTCCATGTAGGAAGATCTGGGTGTTGCTGAGTCCAAGAGTATGTAGAATCTGTAAATCCAGGGATATGTGAAGTGTAGTGGTCCAGAAGCAGGTACACACATATGTGATTCCTATGATCTACATTCAACATCATCAGAACCCTAAACCTAACCCCTCCAAACTGGTCTCCAAGCTTACTGTTCTAGCTCTGGAGACCTCCATCTTAAGCTGAATATTCAAATTCTTGACTAACAGGCCACAGGTGGTGAGATTTGGCAAGATTGCTGGTCCTCAAAACAGCTGTGTCACAGGGGTGTGTCTTCATATTATCTTTAAGTTTGATAATGACATGACCATCCTGGGTCTCATCAAGGACAATGATGGGACCGCCTACAAAGAGGAAGTAAAAGGAATTCCCAGCTATTGCCTGGACAAAAAGGTGTCTTTAAGCAATGCATCAATGATAATGGAGAATTTCTGCAGCTAAACTTACTTGTTAGTATTCTCCTCAAAGTACACTTTCGTAAAGGGATCTCTGATGTCAAATCAGAGGCATTCTCATATAGCATTAAGCAGAGAGGAAAAAACAGACAGGACAGATTCATAATGAAGCCCCTCCAGTAATGAGAAGTAAGTAATTCTCTGAAATCCTGTGGCTGCCTTTAGATAAGAAGGAGAATCTGTTGACAAAGAGAAGCTGGCCCAATTAAATTGGCCTAATTACTGAGGGCAGCAGAAGACTCTTTAACTATGGTTCAGGCTGTAGACATAGCCCAGATTGCTGCCAGAAAAAGTAAAGTAAAGGCTTTATTGTTGCTCCAGTTCAGCCTTTGGGAAGCTGAAAGATGTTCAGCTGTGAAACAGAAAATGAGAAGCGTACTTTCTGTTTCATCTGTTTCACAATAGTCATTTAACAATGACTTGTTTATTCAGTGCTGCTTCTGTGAACGGTGATATTTCCTGCTTTGTCTAGACATTAAATCTACCAATACGTCAGTGTATAAAAATTAGCATGTACAATCCTTTTGTCAGATGTACAGTAGCTTTTTTTTTATTACTTTGGCTCACTCCTACTCCTGACTCTCAGTTCTGTTACTGCTGTACAGTTGCATGTGCATGTTTGACCCAATAACCAGAATAATTGTTGGCACTTGTTTCTGCACTCCATAGAAATGTTGAAAATGTATATTTGATCTGTTTAAAATGTACGCTTCTTTATATTTTTGAGTTAATTTTGTGGAACATAAACCACAAAAAACATCTTTTTTGGCTAAAATACCTGTTTTTTAGCTAAAATATCCTTATCAGGTACAGACTCTGGAGGATTCACTATGCAGAGACACACTGGGAAGTTCTTAATCAAAGCCGTTTAATCATAAAATGGGTCGATACAATGAGATCAGACTAGCAAGCAAAGGTAAAATTCAAGGAAATAGGCAAACTCAGGCACCGAAAAAACAAACGGAATCATAGGAACAGGAATATACAAAGACGGCATAGGCGATTACCCACAGGTGAAACACATTAGGGACGTGAAGTAATTAAACAGGAAAGAAGAAAACTTGACAGAACATGGGGAATAAGAAACAACAGAATTTCAAAATAAAACAGGAAACACAGATTAACCCCAACACAGACATTTAAACTACTGAACCCAGACAGTCCTAGTATTTTGTTAAAAATTTTTATAGTTTTGTTGCCACAAAGATGGCAGCAAAACTGCATTTTTCCATTCCCACCCCATTCGGGCGGCTGTGGCTCAGATGGTAGAGCAGTTGTCCACTGATCAGAAGGTGGTTCGATCCCAGACCCTGCAGTTAACATGTCGAAGTGTCCTTGATCAAGACACTGAACCCAAATTGCTCCTGATGCTGTGCCATCAGTGTGTGAATGGTTAATGTTCTTGATCAGCAGGTGGCAACCCTGCAAGGTAGTTACTACCACAAGTTTATGAATGGGTGAATGCAAAACCTGTGGTGTGAAGAGCTCTGAGTGGTCAAAAATGACTAGAAAAGCGTTATATAAATACAGGACATTTATCATCCTCATCATGAGACGGCCAGTCTATTCACATGTTTTCTAAAATTTTATATGATGAGTTTTGGGTCGTTGATATGATAAATATTAAACATACAAAAGTATAAAATATATTTTTATTCTGGTAACTGACTTGGTAGTGTGTTATATCTGAATGTACAAAAATGACTACGTATTATCTGCTGTCTGTACCTACTACCATGTGTACTTTGGAATGTTGCACTTTTTGTCAATGAATCGTAGTTGCAAAAATAATGAAGAATTATGTAGTCACATAAAATTTGTGAAACTAATGTTAGGACCCAACTACACTGAAAACGTCTTTCATGAGGAACAGTATGGGTTTGCGGGGACTGTTGGCCCTTGGGAACAAAGGGCTCATTCAAAGATATCATATATTTTTTCTTAAATGTGTTCTTAATGTTTTTTTCAGAAAGTTTCTAAGAACAGTTGTGGATTCCTGTATTTTTTAAAGGAGCAATGTTTGCACCTGTGTTATTTGGATTGATGCATGCCACTCGCCTCATGAATCCTAATTATCATAGGTAAACCCCTGTAAATGCCCTTAAATGAGCATGAGACTGAAGGATTGTTTGCAGCAGACACAGACAGAAGTCACAAGGTATCATGAGGGGAACTTGAGAAAAACTAAAATCTAGAGATGGAATAAAGTTACTGCTGCCACAACAAGTGAGCCAGAAACAAGCGTTAATATTCAGAGGTGTTAATTCTGGATATAAAAAAAACACACACAAAAAGATGCATGGGATGCAATGACAAATTCAGTGAGTACTGTATCTGGAGAACGGTGCACAAGAGATGAGGTTAAAACACTGAAACTTTCAAACAATTGATATAGAGCATCTGAGGGGTTACAGCAGTCAGAGAAAAAAGAATACATCATATTTCATTGCAATGTTAAGAAGGATACAACAGGGCATAACTATCCTTCAAACAAAGAAAGACACAAATGAAAAAAATATTAGAATATTTCTTATATGTCTGTAGTAGTAGTTGACATTTTTTCTCTGTCTACTTATGCTCTTCATACATTTCCATGGTCTATCCACCTACAGGTGCATCCAACACATCCCAGCTTGTCAGATATCACTGCCGTGACATACGCCCTCACATCTCATCCAGGACCCTATGTGGGTTGTTTTGGTTTGATTTAAGCATAAGAATTACGTGATTATGCTTAGAAAATGGTTTGCTATGCTCTGGAAGGGATCTCAACTAAGTACTTAAGGAAACTTAAGGACATACATAAAAGACAAATCAGTAGCAAATTATCTTTATATATTTGACAATATGCAGCTCAGGTAACATCAGACATGGGTGATTCGAGTGGAAACTAAAAGGTAATGAACATGCTTGTTCAATAACCATGTGTGACTCTCAAAATTAATGTTATTCATCAGTAGTGTTGTAAAAATAACCTTTTTCTTTTCCCCTAATCTTCTGACGTCTCAATGTGTGACATACATATCCACAGGGCCAACCCTTCACATCTAGGGCTCACTCACTCACAGTAAGAGTAACACAAACAGCACATGGCATTTGTTGTTTAAGTCTGACTGCTTAGTTTTCAATATTTTAAACTGGCATTAACTTTATTTGAGACTGAAAAGGATTAGGGTCACAGTTTATACTTCACAGTATGGAGCAGGAGCATAATTGACCAACTAATTTACAATTATGCTGAAATTTGAACCACTGATGTATTTTACATCCATAGATATCTTATCATCTTATTAATAACACTTTAAGAGGTTTTTCCTGCAATATCCATTTTTTTTTCTCACAGAATTATGTGTGAATACACAGCATAGACAGAAGAGAAGAAAGGGTGTGAATTTTCATGAAAAATCAAATGAGGCACATGTAAAAATGACCATTGAATTGATCCTAAAAACATCAGAGGGGGTGACAAATTAAAATCTCTACTACAAAGGGAGACATTTTGGATCTCCACACTTAAGGCCATTTCCTTTCTGTGCCTTAATGAGAATATTGACTTTTTACCATTCATCTAATAGGGTAAATTTTTATTGAACATTGTGTCATTCAATTCAGTGTTTGTCTACATTTCTTGCTGCTGACCCCTTTCAGTATAATGTCTACATGCTGCTTCTTGTGTCCTCAATATCATGATGGGGGCGGTAATGCCAATTTTTCAGTTTTGTCAACTATATAGATGTCTACATGATACATATGATAATATGATACTATAGTGTACTATACAATTATGATGTTGGGCCAAACTGTCCATTTATCTGTGTTATTTGCCTGTAGTTCTTTATCAGTCTACGTTTTTTATCATTATAGCTTTAGGATTGTTGTTTGACTTCTACATGTTTTCTGGAGATGTCTTTTTTTTTTTTTTTTTTTACAATTATGGCTTTACATGTTGCTCCTGATATTTGCTATTTGTTTGTGATTAAATATTTTGTTGTTAAGTGTATGTCGTGACTTTGTAAGGTGACTCCTGTTACGTAACACAGTGTTTCTATTTAAGCACCTGTTTTTACTGTGTTCACTTTGCCCTGATAAAAATTTGTTGAAGTAGAAAAGTAGAAACACGTAGGAATATCCAATTTGAAATAAAGGAGTCTCGGATTTTCAGTCAGATTGTCTTCACACAGGAGATTTTTGCAACTAATAACCTGCTCAGTTGCTTTTCCTCCTTTTTTTTTCTGTGTTCATTTAGATACATTTTTATGGCCAGAGCACGAGCCATGCAAAGTCATAAATGTAGGGAGTTATTGTTATTTCACAAAACAAATCATACATGGTATCAGAGGCCTTGAGTCCCATGCTCAAAACGTCTTGAAACGTTAGGCTTTGCTAAATAACTCACTATCACTGCCGTAGTTATGTCACTATTAACTAGTCTGCTTCAGTATATTCTGCCTTGAAACCAACACGCTGGTCCTTGTGGTTTCTTTGAGGTTTAAATTGTTGTCGTGCATTGCTTCTCTCAGATGGATACACCACTGATGACATAGAGTTCTACTGGCAGGGTGGAAGCAACAGAGGCTCAGTGACTGGAGTAGAGAACATCGAACTGCCCCAGTTCTCCATCATAGATTACCAAACCCTCTCCACGAAAGCTGTGTTTGCCACAGGTAAAACTGACACGCAACTAAGTCTATTTTTATTTCTTTTAAAATGGCATACTTCTGCTATAATTGGTATGATTTGCTAAATTCAGCACAATTTACATTTGCAAGCAATAATCAGTACGTTGTCACGTCATAGTGACAATTACTTTTTTCAAACGATTCTAAATTTTACTGAAATAGCCCTTCAAGTAGGTTTCACATACATATGACATTCAGTAGTCATGTGTATCCAACTGAGATTGACAATAAAGTTTATTTAATCAGAATGCCTTTTAATTTGGCCAGTGTGCTAGAGTTCATTATCATTGCAAGCACTTACTGGCAACAAGAATAACATTTTGTGCATTTTTAGCAAAATATTAAACTAAAACACTCTAAAAATTCCAGCAGAGCTGACACGACATTTGCTCCCAATCCTATCATCAATTCTCGTCAATTAAGACGTCCATCAATATTTATCTCTTAAAGTATGAAAATATCAATTTATAAATTTTCATTCAAATGTTACAAAGTTTGAAAAAGACATTCATTAAAATTACTGAAATATGTACAGTTACAGCTTTATCATATTTATCAAAAAGTGATTAAAAACCAATGAAACAGGATGGATAAAGACAGTGACGTTCTTCATTAATCTGAGCTATATTTAGAAGAGTCTTGATGTCTGTTTCCCATTGGTGGGTGTTTGTGTTGAACAGGGCACAATTTGGACATAATTTCAAATCAAATTAAATCAAATTGTATTTGTATAGCCCAAAATCACAATTTACACATCATCTCACTGGGCTTTGACAAACTGTGCAGATGTGACATCCTCTGTCCTTAGACCCTTGAACCGGGTGAGGAAAAACTTAAAAAAAAAAACCCTAAACAGGGAAAATAAGAAAACTTAGGAAGAACCACAGAGGATGGACCCTTCTTCCTAGGACGGACAGACGTTTTTCGCAAGTGGTGCATAAATGTTGATGGATTATTGTGGACTTTCATGGACTTTCATGATAGTGAGCGCTTTGTATGCGCTGTTAAAATTCTCTAATATTTACAAGAACATCCCAGCTGTGATGGACTGCCACAAAAGCATCATGCGTAAAGATATACAAGTTTTATATTTTTTGTATGCAATTTTTGTGCATGTGGATTGATTATTAATGCACTGTTTTGCCATGAGCCCGTGTTCATGTTGAACTGTTTCTTTCTGGTGTAATTTTTCCAGTTAATTGTGTACTTTGATTAGATTAGATATTTGAAGTTTTGGAAGGCCCCAGAAGATTTTCTGAGCTGCAGCATTCTTGAGTTTGGGAATGGTTGGTACAGCCCAAAATCACAAATTACAATATGTCTCAGTGGGGTTCCACAGGTTGTACAGATATGCCACCCTCTGCCCTTAGACCCTCAAACTGGGTGTGGAAAAGACTTAAAAAACAAAAAACCCATGAACAGCAAAAAAAATAATAAACCTCAGGAGGAACCACAGATTAGGGATCCTTCTCCCTAGCAGTTTAGTTGGGATGGGA
Organism: Mola mola; assembly: GCA_001698575.1. Taxonomy (NCBI): domain Eukaryota; kingdom Metazoa; phylum Chordata; class Actinopteri; order Tetraodontiformes; family Molidae; genus Mola; species Mola mola. The sequence goes on along the minus strand of KV751388.1, from coordinate 938,602 downwards.
CCTAAAAGAAAAGTTGCTGGTCTGGATGAACTAATAAGTGAAGTTAGCTTGCTGTAGGTCAATTGAAGGAAAGCATTCTAGGTAAATATTTGGTCTTATAGCTCCAAGGTCCCTGTGTTTAAATATAAAACTGTATCAGGTGAGGACAGATGTTGATGAATTCTCTCTCTAAAAAGTTTATTATCAAATTAAATTTTATTATCAAACGTTACTATGAAGGCTTATGGGAATACATGGTTCAAAGGAGCTATAACTCTGTCAGCCTGGTTGCTAAAAAGAAACCTGGAATTGTTATTACTTATTGTCCTTATAGTCCTTATTGTCCTGAGTAGTAGGCTTTTGTAGTATTGTGCAGGGCCTTCCTGTACATTTTAAGACTATCTTGCCAAACTAAGTGTGACTCTTCCAATTTGGCGGAGCGCCATTTCTTTTCCAAGTTATGGGTTGTTTGCTACAGTTTGTTGATGTGAGGATTATACCATGGAGATGACTTACTTTGTTTTATGGTTTTCCCTTTAGAGGGGGCATAGAATCTAAAGTCATTCCCAGTGGGCCTGCAGCACTGTCAAAAGGATGATCAGTTTGGGAAGGAGTAAGATTAGCTAAAGAGTCCTCTGGTCTATTAAAACATGCCATTAAATCTAAAGCTGTTGTAATCAAGTCGTTGGTTTTAGTTAATCAAAACAAAGATGTAACAGTAGAAGATGGAAAAGGATTATGGGCCAAGACCATTAAATGATCAGTTTAATGGCATATGACAGAACAGGATCAAGCTTATGATTGAAGTACGTAGGTTTATGTACACACTGACAAAGGCAATTGAGTCTAGCAATGTAATAATTACAGAACTAAGGCATCATTATCAATATCCATGTGAATTTTAAAAATCACTTACAATAATTATTTTGTCTGTCTTAAGAACTAAACTTTACCAAAACTCAGGAATCCAGGAGGCTGCTACACTATAACAAACAAAATTGTCTGTAGTGTTTTCCATACTGGGTGTGAAAGACTAAGAATAAGGCTTTCAAATTTGTTAATTTTAAGTTTAGGTTTATGACTGATTAATATACCAGAGTCAAAAATGGCTGGAACTCCACCTTGTTGGCTGGTGTCTCATCAATATGAAAATTGATATAACTTGGAGGGATGGATTAATTTAGCCTAACATAATCATCATTACTCAGCCAGGTTTCAGTAAGATTTAACAAATCAATATGACTATCTGATATTAGCTCATTTTACAATACACATTGAATTTTCCTATTATTTGGGAGTCCTGCATTGAAATTCTGCTCTTTATAGCATTATATTTAATTAGATTAAGTGATAGGAGACAGACATAGTTTCAATGGGGTTTTTGGTTGGGAACAGCCCTAATGGAAGCAAAGAGAAGGATGAAGGACTGCGAGTCTGTCTCCTGGTCTGAACTCTGTTTTAACAGTAAACTAGGTCTATAATGAATTACTTAAACAACAACATGCAGCTTGGTGACACCAGGGCATCAAAATGTCAGGAAAAAAAAAATCAAATAAGAGGACTTTGTTTTTCAGGTTCTTATCCACGTCTGTCCCTCAGCTTTAAGCTGAAAAGGAACATTGGCTACTTCATCCTGCAAACCTATATGCCCTCCACCCTGATCACCATCCTGTCCTGGGTCTCCTTCTGGATCAATTATGATGCTTCGGCTGCCAGAGTAGCTTTAGGTGAGTATCTTTCCCATTTTGTACAGATTATGATAATGTTTAATGATATGATGTTTATTCATAGTGGCAGTGACTTTGGTAGCTGGCTTAGTACACACGGAAATATTTCACCCAAAATTACCTGACAGTCTCCACATGTATTTATGATCCACAAATGATAAATCCAGATGACGTTGGCAATCAGTGATTTGACCAAATACCTGCAAAACTCATTAATTCAGTCAGCCGAGATCTCGGCAGCTAAAACATTTAACAACAATTAACACAACTGTGCCTGTTTTTTTTGTTTTTTTTCAATTGTAAGTTGCTATTTAACTCTACTTGCTATTTAGATGATGTTCATACTGTGCATTTGAATTATTGCTAATTAATTGTCGAAAAGAAGCACATGCACAGTGTTCGGTTCAAAATATTATTTTTTTTCATGTTTATTATCTAGAAAAACACTTCACAGAAAAGGAAGCACAAGATTTGGGTGAATCACTGTCCAACACATCTTGACCGCTGAGTCAGACAGTTGGTCTCCAAAAGTTGAGTTACAGGGGCATATGTTTTAGTATAATTGATAAAATGTAACGCACTCACTTCTACATGCATTGGAGCATGTAGCCCTCAAGTATTGCATTGGAAACACCACAGGCCGACTCCTCAGGGCAGAGCGTACCAAACAAGAGTTCATCTTGACAGCTCTTGACCCTTTAGACTGTGAATGGCGAAGTGCTTAAATTGTATTTCATACAATTCAGTTGAATTTTTTTACACCTAATACTCTTTGCATGTAAATATATAAATAGGTGCATTTGCTTTTAGATGTAGTGGTCAACTGCTCTCTGAATTAAACAGAATGTAGTAAATTAGATCAATCACTGATACAATTAGCAACGGTGCTTGAGACCAACTGGGTGTTAATATGAATGTTCTCCATATAATGTGTGCCCTCTCCAGATACACCTTCAGTGCTTTTTAGCAATATTAGCAACGAAGACTGGTTATGCGCTTTGAATCAATGTTTTGGGCTGGACTGATATATCTCAAAATGCATTATTTTTTTAAAAACAACAGCCTTATGGCTGATGCCTAGAGGTAGAATTTTTTTGTCACTGGCTTTTATCAACAGCTAGGGCATAGACTCCACTAAAATTTAGGAGACATACAGTACAAACATTCAAGAGCCCTAGAGAATATTAATCTATCTTTTTTTTTCCTACATATCCTATTATGAAAACTATTGCCAACAAGCAGGGTGACACTTTTAATCCTCTTGAATTTACAGCAAAAATCCTTGGATTTAATTTAATTTATAGTTGCCATGTCCTTCTGAACAAAAAAAAAAAAAAAAAATGAGTGCACCTACTTCAGTCTAGTGGAGGCACTCAATATGAAGACAGGGATCAGTAAAATGATTAGAATATATCTTTCAGCCCAATTCATCCAGTATTACCCAGCAAATATCCATAAAGCCTCACGATACAGAACAGAAGGTTTTTTGTGTTTATTTTGAAAGCATTGAACTGTAGTCATACATCTAATGCAATCATCTTTAATGGCCACACACTGTATGATGGTTGGTTTAAATTATGGGATAATAAAACACTTATTTTTCCCTCTGCATGCTGTCTGCCTGAGATAAGTTCTCATCCTTTGCTTGTCTGCAGGTATAACCACGGTGCTTACCATGACAACCATTAATACCCACCTAAGGGAGACCCTACCGAAGATACCTTACGTCAAGGCAATTGACATTTACCTCATGGGTTGTTTTGTCTTCGTCTTTCTGGCTTTGCTGGAATACGCCTTTGTCAACTACATATTTTTTGGTCGCAGTCCTCATCTGCAAAAGAAGGTAGCAGAAAAGGTCAACAGTGAGAATAAGCGCAGAATTGAAAGCAACAAAGTGCAGGTGGGAAAGGGCCTTTTTTCACTTTTCATGCTGTTTTGTTAAAGACACCAAGCTAGCATCATTGTTGCCTTTAATGACTGCTATAGAGCTACCTGTAATGCTGTTTGTGGACAGTTTTAACGCTTCAAAATGCCACCCCGTTAGTAAAGAAATAAGAAAATGTCAAATTCCTTCAGATCATTGGAATTTGCTTATATGGTTGCAGGCTGAATTCCTCTTACAAAGATCTATCTGATAAGAGCTGTCTTAATGACTATTCAGCCTGGGCAATCAGCAAGTCATCAATTTAGTGTCTCTTACAATAAATTTAAACAGCTATATTCTCAGTAATTTTTTAAAACATATTTACACATATTCCAGCTTTGAGAAAATGGTATCTTAGATATCTTAGATAGTATTTAGGCTGTCTTTTCATTATTTCATGTTCTCCAAATAACAAAAATTGTGTCATTGTTTCTCCTAAAGCAAACAGTGAACCTATGTGAAGAAATTGCAGTCAGCTAGTTGTCAGCCTGTTGTGAAACCATGTTTTGTCCATGCCTGTACACAATGACAAATGAAACGGGACAAGCAAAACAAATCATTTGATCAGTTGGTCTTTGAAGTTGCTATATGAAGACCCATCAGGTGGTAATTACAATCAAGTGCTTTCATACCAGATATCCAAAAACCATTTCCACACTGGTAAGTATTTACATCAAGATGGTCAAAGTCAAAATGAAAACCGTAGCTCCTCAAGAGAAAAAAGACGGAAGTATTGTGCAGTAGCTTAATACAGAAAACTGTACCCACAATGCAGACATGGGCAGTGAAGGTTTTAGAGTCTTATTTAAACAAACTAGTATCTGGAACTTCTGAATTGAGGCTAGGCAATCCAGAGCTGGAAAATGTGGCTGGCTGTGGTGAGGCAGAGCACAAGTGTGTGGTGTGGCTATGGAACAAAGCAAAAGAAACTAGACAGGGTTCCAAAATCTGACAAGAGTCACAAAGTAATCAGCAAGCTGGGAGCCACCATTCTTGACGTTAGAAGTGATGAACTGGCAGAGAGGGACTAAAGAGGCCGAGTACTTACACTGCCACAGATGTAGATGATAGACAGAAACAGGTGTGGTTGTTTGTGGAGGGAACCAGAACTAGGTCAGCCATGCCCACAAAAATGGGGTAAACACACAGACAAACAGAACAAGTGGGGGAGAACAGTAGAACAGTAAAACAGTAGAAGGGAAGGAAGGGAGGGAACAGTAGAAACACACGGTGCAAACAAACCTACCAAACCCTAGCAAGAAGGGGTTGTGTTATGAATGACAAAGAGTCAGATTCCAGCAATTTGTGACATGTGGGTTTGGTAGGTTTCCTTCCTTCCTGAATCCTTAATAGCTGCATTAAAGTATTGTGTAATTTCCAGGAGAAGACATTTACTTGCTTCCATATAGGTTTCATAAAAGGATAATCTCTATGGGCAGTCAAAGACATAATGTTAAAAACACAAGACACAGCCTTTGACTGATGATCTCCTTTCACAGGTCGATGCTCATGGAAACATTCTCCTAACCAATCTAACCAGTGAGATGGGTGGAGCAGATATGATGGGTACTCTTAATGACCCTCGAGCTACCATGTTCTCTTACGATAGAGCAAGCATACAGTACCGCAAGCCCATGACCAGCCGAGACCTATATGGACGACCAGCCATTGATCGGCCAATAGGCCACAAGAAGAGCCGCTTGCGCAGGAGGGCCTCTCAGCTCAAAGTCAAAATCCCCGATCTAACAGATGTCAACGCCATAGACAAGTGGTCACGAGTTGTCTTCCCAATTGCATTCACCTTCTTCAACCTGGTCTACTGGCTTTACTATGTCCACTAAGTGGCAGCTGAGATCCTGTAACAGCACTGCTCATGATTTGTTATAAAGGTGGAATTGGAAACGATGGAATTGAAGGAGTATTCCATGGCTTTGAAGAATCCTGTTTTGGAATGACTGGTATTGGATCCTTTTTCAATGTAAATAACATTTAATATATATATAAAACAAATGTAAAATTTATTAA
>KV751388.1:921531-932894 GCA_001698575.1 Mola mola | reverse complement strand
AACACAGGTATAATTTTTTAAAAATCTTACCAATTCTGCTGTACTTATTCATACAAAATAAATATAGATAAAAAATATAGAAATAAAGAGAAAACAAAGGTATGGTATTGTATGGTATTTTTCCAAACTTGCCAAAATCATTAATGGCGCCAACAATATGGGCAGTGACCTTTCATACCATCTTTCTTTCTTTCTGACCATCTGCTCCTTTTTTGCATGTGAATGGTATGAAACTTTAAATTGCTTATAGGGAAGGAGGCCCAGTAAAAAAACAAGTAGGTAACTGAAACAGCTTTCACATGATGTGGGTGAAGCTTGTTCAGTGAATTCACAGCCGACATTTGGTTGAACTCCATGCTCACTTGCTTTAAACTCAGTGCCACTAAATCTCACTGTGGTATATATCATTTTGCTGAATTCTTTTTGCGCTGTAAACAAAACATATTTCCTTGAAAACAAAGCTTTGCATGGCTCTTCTGAGCCACTCTGTATTATAATTCTTTTTTGTATGCTTTCATACAATCATTACATTTAAGGTTAGTACAGGACTGTTAACTGGAAATCAGTTCAATTTTCAGACACAATGTAGTCAAATTTGAACCTATTTAAAAGAAATCAGGTAAAGAATAATAAATTATGTCACCACATTTTAAAAATGACATTGAAAATATCAAGCCCTGATAAAACACGCTGCTGGCATAGAAACAGCTGGTGAGAAAGATGATTGAACTGACTGACTGAAGTTTGAATTTCTGGAATCACCAGTTAAAATGCTTTGGTTTGGTGGCTCTTTCTCCAGAATTGCTTTAAGTTATATATTGTTGTTTTAAGATACTAAAATATATTGTAGACCTAATAGAATGTAAGTTGTCAATTCCTTGAAAGTTGAGCACAACAGGTACTAAGCTCTCAGTTATTCCATATTACCTGTTGTGACAAACTTGTAATTGCGTATTAATTGTTAGGGGTCAAGTTGTCCAATATGGGTTTAATTTCTAGGACTATAAACTGTATTTAGCCTGGACACATTCAGCAACCCTATGAGGAGGATACAGCACTAGTGACATATAAACAAAATGTATTAGAAAAGTGTTTGCCCCCTTCCTTATTTCTTGTATATCTGTATATATGTCACACTCAACAGTTTCAGGTCTTGAAATTAATTTTAAAGACGAAGACAAAGATGAAAAAATATAAAACAAAATACAGTGTGAAAATTATTTCATTTATTGAAGGAATAAAGCTTTTCACCCGTACCTGAATCTATGTGAAAATTTAATTGCACCTTCAATTTATAAATCAATTGATTAACTAAATCAATAATAGGGTTTGATCAAATAATAGGGTTTAATTTCAGTGGCCACACTAAGGCATGGTTACTGCCAGTCCCGTTCAATCTTCTAAAATTATTGAATACCAAATTTCTTTCAATAACCTCAGTGGCTTATCTAAGAGGTCACAAAAGACCCCAGCAAACACCCAAACACCAGTCCTCATTTGCCTCAGTTAACGTCCATGTTCATGATTCCACAATAAGAAAGACCTTGGGCAAAAATGGCATCAGGGAAGAGTTACAAACCACTCCTGACATAATGAACATAAAGATGCATCTCATATTTGAAGAAACATCTTGATCTTTATCTCCAAGACTTTAGGGACTTTGCATATTCTGTGCAATGATGAGTAAAAAGTAGCAGCATTCCACAATAAGAACATCATACCAACAGTCAAAGGTTGTGATGGTCAGGAGCTGCTTTTCTGTTTCAGGAATTGGATGACTTGGCATAATTGATTGAACCATCAAATTAAATCAAATCAAATCAAATGTTATTTGTATAGCCCAAAATCACAAGTTACACATTATCTCACCGGGCTTTGACAAACTGTACAACTGTGACACCCTCTCCACTTAGACTCTCGAACCGGGTAAGGAAAAACTTAAAAAACCCTAAACTGGGAAAATAATAAAACCTCTGGAAGAACCACACACAAGGGATCCTTGTTCCTAGGAGGGACAGATGTACAATAGATGTCACTTGTACAGACCACAACAACATGATAACAGTTTACTAAGAATGTATAAAACATCCATGAGTGCAAGAGTCTGTGGAATCTATAAATCCAGATGTATGGGAAGTCTAGTGATCCAGATGCAGGTGTAGTCTAGAGTCCAGGAGTCATAATCTATGGATCCAGATTTTCTCTTTGCCATCAAGACTAGGATCCAAGTCACAGGATCTCCTGTCCTAATTTGAGCAGTAGGCATCAGACGAGATGAGACCAACAGCAGCTCCCACCGTGATGTAGTCAATTGGTCCAGGAGTCATTATAGTCCATGTATCAAGATCTGAGTGTTGCTGATGCAGTCAGTGAGTCCAAGAGTATGTGGAATGTGTAAATCCAGGGATATGTGAAATGTAGTGATCCAGAAGCAAGTGTAGTCTATTGGTCCAGAAGCCCTTTTTATCTGTGGATCCTGATTTGCACTTGGAAATCCATCCTAGGATTCAATTCACAAGATCTCTTGTCCTAATGTGGGCTGTAGGCATAAGCAAGGACCACAGCAGCAGCTCCCACTGCGACCTAGAAAGACCTGCAGGATGATAAAGCACAAAGACATCGGGGAAGAAGTAAAGTTAGTGTAAGGATATGGACATTTAGAGGAGCAGAGATGGAGTCACAGTCAGAGGGACAGAGAAGAGAGCTCAGTGCATCATGGAGTGTTCCCCCAGAAACCTATGCCTAAAGCAGCATAACTAAGGGCTAGATAGGTCAGCCCTAACAATAAACTTTATCAAAAAGGAAGGTTTAAAGCCTACCCTTAAAATCAGAGAGTGTGTCTGCCTCCCGTACCAAGACTGGAAGATGGTTCCACAGGAGAGGAGCTTGATAGCTGAAAGCTTTGACTCCCATTCTACTTTTGGAGATTCTTGGGATCACCAATAACCCTGCATCCTGGGAGTGTATGGTTCTGAATGGGTGATAGGATACTATGAGTTCTTTAAGATACGATGGTGCATGACCATGAATAGCTTTGTAGGTGAGGACAAGGATTTTAAATTCTATTCTGAATTTAACTGGGAGCCAGTGCAGAGAAGCCAGTACGGGGGTAAATATGGTCTCTGATATTAGTTCTAATCAGTACACGCGCTCCTGCATTTTGGATTAACTGAAGAGTCTGTAAAATCTTATTAGGGCAACCTGAAAATAAAGAATTACAATAATCCAGCCTGGAAGTAACAAATGCGTGGACAAGTTTTTTTGCATCTTGTTGAGACAGGATGTGCCAGATTTTAGCAATGTTACGGAGGTGAAAGAAGGCCGTCCTTGAAATCTGTTTTATATGTGAGTTAAAAGACAGCTCCTGGTCAAAGATAACACCCAGGTTTCTGACAGTGGTGCTGATGCTCTAATGTGTTTAGGGCCCAGCACAATTACTTCCGATTTGTCAGAATTTAACAATAAAAAGTTTTGAGACATCCAGTTTTTAATGTCCTTAAGACATGTCTGTAGATTAGCTAACTGATGGGTTTCATCTGGCTTCATTGCTAATTATAATTGTGTGTCATCTGCATAGCAATGAAAATGTATTGATATCTTTCTAATAGTATTACCTAAAGGAAACATGTATAGAGTGAATAGTATTGGTCCAAGCACAGAACCTTGTGAGACTCTGTGACTAACATTGTCATATCTGGATGATTCATCATAACATTAACAAAATTATATGTATCAGATAAGTACGACTTAAACCATCTTAAAGCAGATCCTTTAAATCCAATTTGGTGTTCCATCCTCTGTAGTAGGATGTGATGATCAATAGTGTCAAAAGCTGTGCTAAGATTTAATAAGACTAGTACAAAGATAAGTCCCTCATCAGATGCAATGAAGAGGTCATTTGTAACTTTTACCATTGCTGTTTCTGTGCTGTGATGCTTTCTTAAACCTGACTGGAATTCTTCAAATAGACTATCATCCTGAAGAAGGCCACATAGTGTTTTAGCTACTGCTTTCTCTAGAATCTTTGAAAGAAAGGGGAGGTTGGATATTGGTCTATAGTTGGCTAGAACTTCTGGGTCCAGGGTGAATTTTCTTTTTTTTTAGGAGCAGTTTAATTACAGCTACTTTAAAAGACTGGGGCACAAAACCTGTTACAAGGGATAGATTGATTATATTCAGTAGCGGAGTGCTAACTAAGGGTTAAACATCTTTGACCAGCCTAGTAGGTATGGATTCTATGAAGATAATGTCGTCGTTAGTTCATTAAGGTCAATTGGATGGAAGCTTTCCAAACACATATCAGGACTAATAACGGCCTCTAGAGTTCCTGTTGCTGAGCTGGAATCTGTGAGGTGTAGGATATTTTCTCTGATAAGTATAATTTTATTATTGAAGAAGTTCATAAAATCATTACAGGTGAGGGCTCTAGGAATGCATGGTTCAATAGAATGATGGCTCTCAGTCAGCCTGGCTACGGTGCTGAAAAGGATCCTGGGCTTATTCTTGTTTTCTTCTATTAATGCTGAATAGTAGTCTTTTCTTGCTTGGTGAAAGGCCTTCCTGTATACATTAAGGCTATCCTGCCAGGCCAGGCATGACTCTTCCAGTTTAGTGGAACGGCATTTCTTTTCAAGTTTATGAGTTTTCTGTTTTAACTTGCGAGTATTAAGATTATACCATGGAGCTAGTCTCTTGAGTGTTTTCCTTTCTTTTTAACAGGGGCAATTGAATCGAGTGATGCACGTAGAGAGCTGGTAGTGAGCAAGGTGATCATGGGAAGGGCTAAAATTAAGCTATGACTCCTCTGTTATATTGGGATATGGCACTGAAATTATTACAGAGGGAAGTATTTCTTCAAAATTTTCAGACGTGTCCTCAGATATGCATCTGCTATAATAACTAGTGACTATTGGTTTATAGTTGAAGAGCAGACATTCAAATGTTAGAAGTTAATGACCTGATAAAAGCAAATTTTGCACAGAGACTTTCAAGTGCTCAATTTCAATGCCATATATCAGAACAAGATCAAAGGTGTGATTAAAAGCGTGAGTTGATTCTTGTACACACTGACAGAAGCCAAATGAATCTAACATTTCTGGTACAGAACCATGGATTCTGTACCAGAAAATCCTGAAGACAACGCAACAGTTTGTTACATAAAGCTCAAATTTAGTTGGATTATGCAGCAGGACAATGATCTGAAGCTCAAGTCCACCTCAGAATGTCATTAATATTTTATTTTGATGACAATTGTTGAACATCTTTAGGTATTGAAATAACTCTATCTTGTAAATTTAAGTACTCATAGATGATGCTCTGAAATTAGCTGCTTTAAAACATGTCTTTAGCATTGTACAAATTTTTTCTTGATAGTATTACTGATCCAAAGGAGACTATGGCCAAAGTAGCAAGATAAATGAAATGTAAGTTTAAGTGAAGATGTTTTTTCTTCCTCTAGCTGTGAACAATCTGTTGCAATGAGGATGAATGTGCAGTGCTTGTCTTATCAGGGCTTTGAACAAAAACCAACTAAAAGAACAAAACCTGACAGGACACATGGCTGAATATTGTGCCTTTACCAAGAATCTCAACACTTTAACAGAGTTTAACTTAACTTCTATCTAGTGAGTAGAATTTAAATCAAATCATCATGTACTTTTTTAGATTAAGACAAACAAGAACCAGAAACAGCTGTGGATTCTTTATGATCTTTTCTCTAAGACTCTGAAGTACACCACCATTACTTAGGCATAGATTGTAGATTGACATTGAATCATTACGATGACAATCTTTTGAATTAAATGCTGAATAAAATGGCCTTTGAGGGATGCAGGTTTCCATGCTGTCTGCGTTGCTGTTTCTGGGCAGGGCAATGCTGACAGGACAGGATATGGAACAAAAAAAAAAGGGAAAAGAAAACAACTTTACTTTTTTCCCAACAAAAACATTGAGAGCAGATGGATTTTGTGTGGACGAACAAGCTAATGGTAGCCAGAACAACTGGTCTGCCCACAGGTCATATGGAGGGAGAATGAGTATGGACTCTTATTGTGTAAAATAACTGTACATTTTTTCTCTCATGCTCTATATGTGCTCTCAAGTGGAATTGAGTGTGTTTGCGTGCATGTCTTTAAGCTTGTTTACAGACAGCCTAAGACACTGTTCAGGAATGGTCGTGTGTGTGTCTGTGTGCATGTGTGAAAGAAAGAGAGGGAGGGGAGAGCATGTGGATGCATGTAAGAGGGAGAAAACACAAAACACTTTTGTTGAATTATAAAAACTATAAAAAAAAAAAATAGAGTTTAAATAAAAATTGCTTACATCTCCAAGTACATATAGCGTGTGTTTTTGCTGCCTTTTTCATTGCAGTACAGGAAAACCAACAATGAGGCACTAAAACATGTTTCTGTGTCTCTGACACACAATAGATCTTTCTCACAGCAGTCATCCTTGAAGGAAACAGTGGCACAAACACAGATGTTAACAATGATCTTAATCAAGGTTGTGGTCCATTGCAGTCTTTTGTATTACTATTACTGCTGCTTTTGTACATACTAGCTCACTAGAAAGGTGCCAAACTACAGTATAAGGAAGAAAACTTTCAATTATTAACTAAAAAAAACATTCAGTTCAGTGCATACATCAACTATCCACCTAAAATTGCCTAAAAAAGTTATAATTGAAATACCACTCATGCCTAGCCACTATGTCCATGTGGACCCCATGTGGACACTTTGGTTGCTTAGAGATGGTATCTGGTATTTGAAACAAAACCACATCTTGGATGCAAGAAACTGAGATTTTGACTGAAAAAGTTTCATAAAAATCTGTCCGTTAGTTTTTAATGTTACTTATATGTTTGAAACTGACCTAGAATCAGGATCTAGATTGCATCTTGATCTCTCCCAACTTTTAAACATTTGTTCATTGATGTAAGCTCAATAAACTATACATATTTTTCATATAAAATTTATACATATTGTTTATACATTTTTTTGACTATTTGTTTTAGGTGAAAAAAACAAACATCTGTTAAGTTTCTTTCCATCCTGCTGTACTCTGCAGGCTTCTGAGGCCGTCATCTGTATTGAGATTGGAATGGTGGCTGGAGGAGAATACCATTACCCTGGGTACCATTTCTGCAGCTGACACCAGCTGTGCTAATTCTCATGATTAACGTGGAGCTCTGTAGTAAAGACGAATGCCATTAGCACATTTACCAGGACTGTCTCTTGGTAGTTGTGCCCGTTTCTCATTATGAATCAGTGTAAACGATTGGAAGGCCACAGTCTGGACATAAACATCACCACGCTGTAACTTAACTGCGTTGGCTGGGCTTTCATTTTTGTAGTTTTCAGCTAATTCTCCATATAGCCTAAGTAAACATGGCTGCCTTCTTTGCTCATTGTTCTAAAACTCCCTGAATTATTGGCTTACATTCAGATGTCTTACACAAAACTGAAATGCTAACATAAAAAGTGAAGCAGGGTTTTTTTGCTTTTGTCAGTCCTCTTGTTCATACTGGTCATTCAGTGATTTTTCTGATGTGATTCTGATCTAAGTGCTTTGGGAAAATATCTGCAGTCTTTGTTCTGAGCCATTCGAGGAGCGATATTATCAGTTAGTCATTAAGGACAGATTGCCCTCACTCGATCCGATTCTTCACTGTCAAACATGGTCGGAAGCCGGTTAAACCTGAATTCTTTCTATTGGCCAGCAGGGGGCGATTCCACTGTCATCCTCAGTACAACCTCAGCAAACAGTCGTCTTGAATCCAGCAGGATGTTAACATCATAAATTCAGAGAAAACAGATGATGGACGGTGATGATGATGATTGACACATTGCTTTGACAACCTGTCCTTGGTTTCTCATCAGGTCATATCAGGATAGAAACGTGGTCACTTCTGAATTGCAAAACTTATAAACCCATATTTCATTCGCAGAACATAGACAACATATCAGATGTTGAAAATGAGCCATTTTACCATTTCAAGAAAAATATTTGCTTATTTTGAATTTGATCTCAGCAAAACATCTTAAAAAAGTTGGGCAGGGCAACAAAAGGCTGAAAAAAATAAGTGGTACTAATAAAAAAAAGAAATCCAAACAGCTGGAGAACCTTTTTCAACTAATTAGGTTAATTCGCAACAGGTCAGTGTGATGACTGGGTATGAAAAGAGTAATTTAGAGAGGCAGTCTCTGAAAGGTAAAGATGGGCAGAGGTTCACCAATCTGCGAAAAACTGTGTCCAAAAATTGTGGAACAATTTTAGAAAAAATGTGCCTCAATGTAAAATTGCTAAGACTTTGAATATCCCACCATCTACAGTACATAATATCATCAAATTTGGAGATCCTGGAGTAGTCTCTGTGCGCAAAGGACAGGCTGAAGGTCAATATTGGAAGCTTGTGATCTTTGGGCACTTTGGCGGCACTGCCTTAAAAACAGGCATGATTCTGTACTGGAAACTGCATGGGCTCAGGAACACTTCCAGAAATCATTGTCTGTGAACACTGTTCACCGTGCAATCCATAATTGAAAGTTAAAGCCGTATCATGCAAAGAAGAAGCCATATGTGAACAGGATCCAGAAACACCACCATCTTCTCTGGGCCAAAGCTCATTTAAATGGACAAAGGCAAATTGGAAAACTGTTCAGTGGTCAGATTTTTTGGAAACCACAGATGCCATGTGCTGTGGACTACAGGGGAGAGGGGCCATCTGGCATGTTATCAGCGCACAGTTCAAAAGCCTCTGATGGTATGGGGTGGCATTAGTACCTATGGGGAGGGAAGCGTACACATCTGGAAAGGCACCATCAATGCTGAAAAGTATATAGAGGTTTAAGAACAACATGGGATAACGTGTGTGATTAAACTGAAAAAAACTTCATATTTTCTCTTATGGGTGTATGGGTCTTATGGTCAATTAACATTTCTGTTTTTTTCCTCCACATCTCCTGTCTCTCTGTCTTCCTCCCTGTGACCCAGACATCTCAGTATGCCATCTTTAATGATAACCCAGTCCCTAAAATGCATCTGGAGGACATAGAGGTGAGAAGAGGAGAGAGAGGAGAGAACTTTAGTTTATACTGTGATAGAAAATGAACAGCACTGTATTCGGTGGGTTCTCTACTATTCTGCCCCCCCTCATAAATGTAAACAGGATAGACAAAAAATTCTAAACACCTGAATATAATATCGTAAATCAACACCACAAAACACACTCTTAATAATTGAACAGAATGTCACATTTGTGACGCTGTCAACAAAAACTGACTCTCAGTAAAAGTAGATAGTTTTATGGCAGAGTAAGTCAATATCATCAATCAATTTCAATTTCGATCACACCAATAAGAGGAAAGTTGAACAAGCTTTTATCCCCAACACTGAACATCATGTGTAAAATTTATCACTATTTCTTAAAATGACTCTCAACACATGAAAAAAGCAAAGGGACATTTACTTCAACATGTTCACGATACAACACTGTCAGAGAGTGAGAGCGCTGGCCTGCTCTTCACAATGGACAGAACCATTCTGTCTTAAGAAACACACAATCGTAGCAGAATCACATCCATGACTGCACTTCATGTAGTCATTGGCTGACGTCCACTGTCTTTCCATCATTTCAACTGTAGCACCACCTGCAAAATACACATACACATCAACATCGTGCTTGACTTCCTACCTGCATAAATTCAGTGGAAAAAATGGATGGCAGGGCTACATTATTTACAGGTGACTTTAGGTCAATGTGTTGTGAGAAATGTCTTATTAAACATTTATATCATATCCACAGTCATATTGTGCCTACTTCACTCTTCCCCTCTGTTTTGATGCCTTTTATTATGAGGCTGTAACTTCCTCTACTGTCCGCACACAGAGCGAGGGCAGATGGAGAAAAGAAGTAAAGCAGGTGAAGTAACTAGAAATATACTCACTCATTACTGTAACTAACTTTAACTGTAATTACACTTGTTCTAATACAAAAGCAACTTTTTAATCTTCTCTGTCTGAAGTCGTAATAGCAGAGAGGACAGATTAACTTTTTCCTAGTATGATATTCTGGAGTCTATGGTGACTTACTCTACCTGTTCTAGAAACAAGTTAGCAACACGCTGAGAGACAATCAGCATTTTAGCATTAACAAAAAGGAGAGTTGAGAAAGAATTTCTGCGGATTAAGACAGACAAGAGTCATGGACCAGATAATATACGTGGACGTTTACTGAAATGCTGCGCAGGGGAGCTGAGTCCAGTGTTTCACTATATCTTTAATCAGTCCTTAAAGATACAGCATGGCCTGCATGGTATCTGGAAGAATGCTGTGCTTGTCCCTGTTAAATCTAGCTGCCCCAAGACACTCAATGATCACTCAGAACAGTTGCCTTAACTTCGAATGAAATGTAAAGCTTTGAAAAACTTATGCATCAGAGATCTTGCGGCGAACTGAGCATGTACTGGATCCGATGCAGTTTTCCTATATGCCTCGCAGAGGAGTGGAGGACACCAAACTCACTCCTTTCAACTTGCTCCTCAAACACTTGGAAGGAGCGGGTGTCATGCAAGACTCTTATTTATCGATTTTTCTGTGAAAAACCACATATTTCATCATGTAGGCTTTTAGATCAATTTCATTTAAGTAATAAACTCGCCGGCTCAATTCTTGACTTTTTAACTAACAGGACACAAAATTAGAGTTAACTGAGTTTTATCAGACCAAGCTGTCTCATCCACTGGTTCACAAAAAGGGCACATCCTACTACTACTGTCCTCAGGTGCAGGATAACGTTTTACGGCAGCCCAAAGTCTTTCCCCGCAAATGAAAATAGTTTTATTTGTTTGAAATGTAAGAGAAAGGAAAACGGTTTATATTTACATGAAGAAATGTTTTAAACCTGCTAAGATCAGCCCAATTAATCAAAGATTCAGTCAAACAAAAATACATTTCTAAAGATATTTCAAGCAAGCGTTCAACATTTGTTGTGTCTGACTTCTTTAATGTCAGGGTATGGAGGAAATGGGACTTGGTTGATTTAATGACCTATACTATTTCTAATCAAATTAAATGAAAATAATTGTATTGTGCTTGTGAGATAAAAATGTAAATTATAAGTCATCATTATAATGTGAAAAAAATTGACCGGTGTTGGGAACACTTCTACTTTTTTCTTTTTTTTTTGTAATTTTAATGATTTAGTGATGATATATAGTTATCAATAAAAGTTCTATTAGCCTTAATCTAACATTGAGGATGTCTACTTATAAGTGTTATATTATCTGCTCTGCATAATGTGAAAGCTGTTGCAGTGAGGATGTCACAGACAACCAGGTCTACAGTTCCCCTCAGCTCTCTGCATT
>KV751388.1:906244-916777 GCA_001698575.1 Mola mola | reverse complement strand
CTATAAATACCTATACTGATGTACTACTACTGAAAAGGTGAGGTGAGGTCTGTATAACCTTACAGATGCTATCTCCAAGGAAGGATTTAACACTGGAACTTAGAGATAGATATCAGATGTTCAAGTTTTATTTATTGTTATCAGATAAAGTGTTTTAGCAGAAATGTTTTCTCTCTTTGACTGTGTTATTGTTGTTGTAACAGTAGCATACATATAGTTTGTGTTTGTGGTAAAGCAAAAGCCAGAGAGCGCCCACAGACAGAAAATTGAGTAGAAAGGATTGGATAAGTAGCAGTTAGCAGCTAGTTCTTAGAGTAACAAGGCAAGGTGTCAGTAAATAAAGGCTACAACTTCACCAGACAAAGAAGATTTTTTTTATGTTTGTTGTTTCACTATTGCGGATGAGAAGGAAGGAATTAGTCCTGAAACACATCTCCCTAATTCCCCGACCACAGTCTGAATACAGAGCAGGAGAAAACATAACACTGAGATTCAGCTTACACACATCACTCGTGCGAGACAGGGGGGAAATAGCAAGCATTTTGAATGTCCATTAGCCCACCAATAACATCTTAGCTTGTTCTCATGTTGTTAACAAAAACCTAGATTTTGTCACAGATGTTATTATCAATGATAGATTTTTAGCTCAACAACTTCTCATTGTAGTCATGGAACAGGTCACTGACAAACATTTTTACCCTGCAAACAGATGTAGCCATGAAGAGGGTATTGCTTTTGCGCTCATCTATGTGTGCGTTCTTGTACTTGCTACATAAAACGTCAAAAAAAGTATTTAACCAAGAGAGTAAGGACATTTTGGCTGAAACAATTTTAAAACACCTATAACTCTTGCTTAGAGGGGGTAGGTTACGACTGAGTTTTGATTAGGTTAGGGTTTCGGTCAGTGACAATTTCGTTGATGAAAATTATGACGAAAAATATTCATTAATGACCCTTTACTCCATGACAAAAACGAAACGAGATGAGCTAATGAAGAACCGGAGGGCTCAGGGTTAGGCTCTCTCATCACTGGGGTCGAGGTCACTGACGTTGTCAAACAACTCCGCAGGGGCAGACAGGGGTAGTGGTTCCCCTTTTCAAGAAGGGGGATCAGAGGGTGTGTTCCAACTACCGGGGGGATCACACTCCTCAGCCTCCCTGGGAAGGTCTGCTCCAGTGTGCTGAAGAGGAGAGTCCAGCTGTTAGTGGAACCTCGGATTAAAGAGGAGCAATTTGGTTTTCGTCCTGGCCCTGGAACACTGGACCAGCTCTATACCCTCGCAAGGGCACTGTAGGGGGCATGGGAGTTTGCCCAAACAGTTTACATGTGTTTTGTGGATCTGGAGAAGGCTTATGACCGTGTCCCCCAAAGTGTCCTGTGAGGGGTTCTCTGGGAGTATGGACTAGATGGCGTTTTGCAATGGGCCATTCTATCTCTGTATTGTCGGAACCAGAGCCTGGTTCGCATTGCCGGCAGTAAGTCAGACGCTTTTCCAGTCAGGGTTTGTCTCCACCAGGGCTGCCCTCTGTCATCGGTTCTGTTCATAATTTTTATGGACAGAATTTCTAGGTGCAACAAAGTGGCGGGGTTTGCAGCTAAGTGTGAAGCAGCGGGGATGAGGATAAGCAGCACAAAATCTGAGGCCATGTTTCTCAGCCCGAACAGGGTGGATTGCCCAATCAGGGTCGGGGAAGAGTTGCCTCCCCAAGTGGAGGAGTTCAAGTATCTTGGGGTCTTGTTCACGAGTGAGGGGAAAATGGAGTGGGAGATTGATAGACAGATTGGGGCAGCGTTGGCAGTGATGTGGACGCTAAAGCGTTCTGTTGTGGTGAAGAGAGAGCTGAACCAGAAGGCAAAGCTTTCAATTTACCAGTCAATCTACGTACCAAATCTCACCTATGGTCATGAGCTCTGGGTAGTGGCCGAAAGAATGAAATCATGAATACAAGCGGCCGAAATTAGTTTCCTTCGCAGGGTGGCTGAGCTCAGCCTTAGAGATAGGGTGAAGAGCTCAGACATCCGGGAGGAGCTTGGAGTAGAGCAGCTGCTCCTCCACGTTGAGAGGAGCCAGTTGAAGTGGATCGGGCATCTGGTCAGGATGCGTCTTGGACGTCACCCCTGGAGGAGACCTTGGGCAGACCAAGAACACTCTGGAGAGATTATATCTCTCTGCTGGCTTTGTAACGTCTTGGTGTCTCCCCAGAGGAGTTGGTGGAAGTGGCCGGGGGGAGGAACGTCTGGGTCTCCCTTCTCAAACTGTTGCCCCCGCAACCAGGACCTGGATAAGCTGCAAAAAACGAAACTAAACGAATAACAAAAACTATGACAAAATGTATTTTGTGTTTTCGTTGACAAGACGAATATATTACTTGTGGGCTGTTGGACATTCAAATGAGGCAGATTTACACCGATCTCTGTCTCTGTTAGAACGTATGCCTGCGTGTGTGTGGTTTCTGTTCCTGTCATTGGTCGAGATTCAGTGTGCATGCCTGTCATTGGTTGGATCAAGTCACGTTTACCGCTATAACATAAAGAAGATGGCTGCATCAGCAAGAGATCAGGGGCTCATCAAAGGGGAAAAGAGTTGATATATGGACACATTTTATTAACATCAGAAAACAAAACAGAGTGCACAGTGATATCTGAAGAGATGCTCTGTGGTTACAAGTTAAGTGGGAAGAACACTAGCAACCTTAAAAGACCCATGAAGACTTTGTAGATTTCGTCGACTAAAACTAATATGAATTTAAATAAGTAAAATGTAACTAAAACTAATATGCATTTTATTCAAAAGACTAAAATTACGACTAAAAAAAAATCAGCTTGCAAAATTAACACTGGTTTGGGTTAAGTATTTAGTTCTGTTGGTTAGGGTAAGGGGCCAGGCATGTCATTGAGTTTCCTCGTATAGACAGAATTACAAGTACGTGTGTGTGTACAAAATATCTCACGAACTATTGCACCCATTTTTACCAAATTTTATAGAGGGATTATTGCTTAAGAGATTGAGATGATTAAGTTTTGTGCCAAAACTGATAAAGTAAATTGATAATTGGGTGATGAAGACTCACTGTGAAGGTACTGCTGTTGAGTGTGGGGGTTGCTGCTATTGGTGTCATCGTAGGTTTTGAACAACATTAACACTGGACTGCACCGGTTTACATAAGGATACAACTTTTTCCTAACTTTTTTTGATGTAAAATTTAGCAATAGCATCCTACATGATACATGTTATAGATTTTTTCCCCACAAACACCTGAGACTTATATAATTATTTAATTGTACTATTTGTAGTTAAACATTCTAACCGCTGTGGGCTCAGCTGTTGATACTTCAAAAGCCTGGCTGAAGTGTTCATGGTGGACGGCCTAAAATTGACTGAAGTTTATTGAATAAACAAATTAGGGCCCAAAAAGCATATTTGTCTACCTTATTGGCAGACTCTAGTGAAGTGATGAGCATTTTCAACTCCTCTCTGTTCATCTCCATGGTGACTGATCGGTCGGCTGCGTTCTCTCTCACATCCAGACTGAGGCTGAGTAGAGGAGTGTGGAGAGATGAGATCCTATCACTGGACAGAGCGAGCTGCAGAGAGAGAATGATAGACAGGAACAGAAATACAAGAGGTGACGCAACCTGTGGAGAAGGTGGTTCACAGTCCCTGGGTCTCCTGACCTTTCGCCTTCAGGGAGCTGTTATAATATGGTGCATTATTAGGCACACAACTATTTAATAAATCGGCCAATTGAAGGACAATAACAATAATAGCCTTATTAATTTTTATCTTTCAAAAATACTGGTACTTAAAAACAACCAGAAAAAGCTAACTTGGATTAAAGTAACACGTAAGATCAGATATAAAATAATTACAAACCTGAAGCCCAACAATTGTGTAATATTCCTTGACAAAACATATTTCTAGGAATTCGGAAGAAAGAAATCCTTAAAGGTAGCATTCTGGATTTTATTAATTCAAGACCATTTTCTCAGTGTTTTACCTGAAATATTAGCTCAAGAATGTGTTTTGTCTTCTGGATATATCTCTGTAATCCCTTGAAGATGTCAAATCCATTAACATATTCCTGAAAGTGCATTGCCTCAGCTACCAAATGATGGAAGATTATTCTCTTTCTAAATTTGTGAGGAAAAAGTAGCTGTTTGAATTTCATCCACTATCAAAACCTGAGTTTTACAACGTTAAATAATCCTTTAAAACATTGCTGGGTCCAAATCCTGATCTGAATCAATTTACAAACTTTAATGGGATTTGAGCTGGGTCAAGACCCATCTCTAGTAATCTATTTATGCAAATTTGTTCTAGTTTATGAGTAAAGTTGATAGCAAAAAAAATATACAAACAAAAAAATCATAAAAGATAAAATTGAATTTCCAAGGCAGAGGTAATACATACAGTAAGGCTTGAAAGATTAGGAAAAGAAAAAGACCATTTATGAACCTCTTCTACTACCAGCCACATTCTAGATATTCTAGATAACCACTGTATCAGGTTTAAAAAGGCCGCCTTGAAACAAGTCTCCCTGGCTTAATCTAGAGCCTTCCTTTAAATAAGAATGTAGCTGATGTTGATCATCATATTTAACCTGTGTGTGTATTCTTCTCTTTTATTCCTGGTAAACAGCCTTCAGCTGTAACACAATTTTACAATTAATTTTTAATACCCTGCTAGCTATTTATCTGGTTACAAAAAAGAAAAAAAAAAAAAATACATACATGGTAATTAAAATGGGATAGCTAAAGGCTCTGCATGCTGCTTTCAAGAAGAACAGCGGAAAATTTAAATTTCTGAAATGAAATTTCGACCAATTGTATGTGTAAATTGTTCATGAGAGGTGAAAACTGGTAGGAATGATGGAAAAAGCACAAAATCTAAAAATCTAAGAGAAAGCAGAAAGGGCAAAAAGTATCAGTGTGTGAAATCACAGGTTATATCATAGGAGTTGAATAGACACCCAATGGACCGTAAAGTGTATTTTAAAAACTATACATTATAAAATACTGAACAGAAGATTTGTAGTCGTAAGCAAAGAAGGCAGTCTAAAGTCTGAGAGGCCCCTGTGGCTAAAAAGATTTGAATATTTACTGAAAAAAAAGTTCAAAAAGATTATTACAACAAGTAATAAAGGCTTAAAAATACTGAATTTACAGACACTTTTTTTTTTTCCCAAAGGTAATGACTTAGAAAAAACTCATCCAAATTTAAGGACATTCCTTCAAGGCATTCCGAAAAGAATAGGACCAACGTAAGAATATTTTATTAAATATACTGGATGTCCTGGATGTATGACTATATTAATATATTTATTACACTTCATATTTGTTTTAAACATTTACGAAGTCCACAGTTGATGTCAATGTGGTAGCATTTTTAAGCTGACTTGTGCTGTTCATAATCAACAGCTGTTCAAACATGTAACATATCCTGAATGCTCCAGCCAACAAGTTGAACTGACAGTCCTTCAAATCCTTCCATAACTGAATCTGGTTTAGTCCTGTCTAGGGTCCTACTCCGTCACAAACCATTCACTCACTCACTGGATTTTAAAACCAGACTGTAAGAAACACTCAATACAACCACAAACACCTAAGCCAACATTGACTGAGTGACAAAAGTAGACTCCTCTATCCTATGTGTGTCAATGTGGTGGAGTTGGTGGGCAAGGGTCAGATGTAAGAGAAGATAGGTGGAGCAGGCCAGCTCAGGGAGCTTAGGAAGCAGTGTCAGAGACAAACACAGGAGTAATGACTGTGCTGACTATTTCTCTCTTTTCCACACATAGTAGGCGGCTGGATGTGTGCACTGATTGCGGAGACAGCAAGGCTGATGAGAGAGACAACAACCTTTTGAATGTGGAATGATGCTGTTACTGCTACATTTGTGCAGAAGATAATAAATTCAAGTATGTGATTCAGTGGTGAGGAAAATGAAAAGCAAAAACAGCAAAAGAGTTTGAGGGTTTTGCACAGTTATTTAGTGATTCTTAGGACTGCATGTTTTTAGACAAAGACCTCAGGAGTTGTACCCAGATTCTGCAGGAGCCACTCTCCACTTGAACGACTTTGGCTTTCACCTTCCAGATCTCTCATTTGTTCCTTCAGTGTTTGGGCTTTCTCATTCTTTTCATGCTCTTTCTTCCCGATGTTAGTGTCTCCTGTGATTGCCATATCTATTACAACTCCCCTTTTCTGCTTCTGGTCAACCACCACTACATCCGGCTGGTTAATTATTAGCTGGCTGTTGGTTTTTAAGTTTAAGTCCCTCTAGAACTTGAAGTTCCACAGGATTTTGGTTCTCTTGTTCGCAACCACTTTCGTATTTCCTCCCACCAAGTCTTGAAAACTTCTAATCAGTACTCTGTACTCATGTTCTTAAATATTATCCAAGCCATTTGGTTATGCTACTCAGTGTATCTGGTGCTCAGGCCCTTCTCCTGTGTTACCATGATCAGAGCCTCTGTGCTGTGCTTCAAACTTGCCTTTCCCAGCCTCTAATATGATTTCTCAAACTCAGCCTCCTTATCTGCAAGTTGTATTCTATGATATCTTCTTTTCCTCCTCAATAGCTTATGTAGTCCCAGGTAGGCCATCAGTTTGATGTATTCTTGGCTTCTTGTTTCATCCTGGATTGTGGTTCTGACACTCAATCCTCACCCTACCTCTTTACATTGCTCATTATGTCTTAGGTTGCTCAAAGTGTATTCCATGCATTGTGAGGAGTTTTTGTGTTTTGACATCATTGGCATCCGCACTCACAGGCCACTTTATTATTAATAAACCTTATTAACAAAATGACCCCCTTGTGCCTTCAGAACTCCCTTAATTATTTTTGGCATATATTCAACAAGGTGCTGGAAACATTCCTCAGAGATTTTAATCCATATTGACCTGAAAGCAACATGGAGATGCCGCAGAGTTGCCGGGTGCACATCCATGATGCGAATCTCCCATTCCACCACATCCCACAGGTGCTCTATTGGACTGACAACTGGTGACTGTGGAGGCCATTAGACTACAGTGAACTCATTGTCATGTTCAAGAAAACAGTTTGAGATTATTTGAGTTTTGTTACATAGCATGTTATCCTGCTGGAAGTAGCAATCAAAAGATGGCTAAACTGTGGTCATAAAGGGATGGACATGGTCAGCAACAATACACAGGTAGGCTGTGTAAGCTGGAGTTTAAACAATGCTCAATTGTTTCTGAGGGGCCCTAAGTTTGCCAAGAAAATATCCCCCACACCATCACATCACCACCACCACCAGCCTGAACCGTTGATACAAGGCAGAATAGATCCATCCATCCTTTCATGTTCTTTACGCAAAATTCTGACCCTACCATCTCAATGTCACAGCAGAAATCAAGATTAATCAGACAAGGCAATGTTTTTCTATTTTTTTTTTCCCAATTTTGGCGAGCCTGTGGGAACTGGAGCCAAATTTTCCCGTTCTTAGCTGACAGGAGTGGCACCCCGTGTGGTCTTCTGCTTTTGCAGCCCATCCAATTCGACTCATTTAAACAGGTGGGTCTAAAAAAGTGGCAGGTGTATATACTCCTGAAGCCAGCATATACTTCCAGATGGGTACCCGATGACTGGTAGGGCATTTATGTTGAAGTACTGGATCTTATTTCTACCATTGAGCTGGCTTCTCAGCACCTGTCTTACCCTCTGGAAACTTTCGCTGTCACTGTGACCTTCTTGTTTCACCATCATTGTTTCCATGGATTTACCTTTCAAATTCTGATGGCCTTCACTCTTCACTTTTCCATGTTGAATAACATTCTAAGGTCTTTGGTGTAGATCCTTGTTAGGTAGATAATCAAAGATGATCAATTATATTTTTTTTGCTCATGGCATACAGCTTGAAGTCAACCATATATAGAAAGTGGTAGATAGTCACTCCACTTCTGAACCTTTGAGATGATCTGGCTAAGGGGGTTCAGTGTACTGTTAGTCTTGTATAGTGCCAAAAGGAATATATGTGCAGGGCATTAAGTCCTAGCCTTTCTTGTAGTTAATCAAGAGAGTGCTCAGTTTAGTCTGCGTAATCTTATGGTCTTGGATGATTGCTCTGCCAACTTGTCCATGGAGCTTTGTCCCAGTGATATTTCTTCTGAAGCCTGTCTGCACTTTGCTCATGTAGACACTCCTGTAACTATTCAGTCTAGCTGTTATGATGCCTTAAAGGGGATTCCATGTTATTGAGACGGAAGTTTTCTGCCACTAAACTGAAGGTGTTGTTTCCTTGTGTGGAACATTCACAATCAGGACTGTAATGCCCTGAATAAAGGTCAAGGTGAAAGCAGTGGAAACTAGCAGTCTTGCATCACATCATTTACTAGCCTGTTGCAATGATACAACAGTAGAGAAGATTAGAATGCTAAATTTTAACACACAGACAACCAACAGACAATCATCAGTGATCTTAAAATCATTAAGCCAGATGTACAATTATTGGACTACTAGCACTAACACAAACTATGTTTTTCACCAAAAAACATTTGGCACCCTGCAAACTGCCTCTCTGGATTTTGTAAATACGTCAGTCCTACACAGTTTTACTGCAGACTGAAGATTTGTTATTATGATGTCATCTGCATTGCTTTGTCCTGTTGTGTATTCTCTGTATCACAGGCTGCTCCTGTGTGTGCGTATGAAAATTATGAGGAATTATAAGGAACACTATCTACAGCTGACAAGATGCTTTCCACAAGACTTACAATCTTCGCCTGTGAGTGCTGTAGATGTTCTTTGAGAAGACGTTGAATGATTTTACATTATGCTTTATGGGATCAATAACTAAATGCTCTTTATCTTTCAGTCCTGGCTGCTGCATGCTGCTGGACAAGCTAAATGATTTATCATCCTCTGATTTCTTAACTTTAATTACCTTGGTAAATGCTTTTGAATTCTTTTAGCTTTGCTATATGTTGTTTTTGGTCAAATTTTGTTATGTAGATTTATTGCCCTGTTATCCCATAAACCCTTGTTCATAATTCATGATGAAAATTAACAGCAGAAGAAGTGTAACAAACCTTGTGTATTTGACCGCAATTGAGTCAAAAAGACAACAAGAAACAACATTGATCATTTCAATCAGGTGTTGTAATCAATCAAACAGACATTAGTCCCTTTCAGACTGCCTTTTCAAGGCATTTTTGTGTGCCTTTTCCACGCTTACGCATCTGTACAAAAGGTATCGAGGCGAAGAACTTTACAGGGACCTATAAAGATTAAATGTGCAACATTCCAGTTTGGCAAATTGCTCATTGCTCATTACCCAAATGTGAAAAGCTAATATCCAAAATTTTAAATTGAATTAAAAAAAATAGCTGCAATAAATACATTACTTATGATCATTCCAAACAAGCCCTTTTTTTTCCTGGATCGGTGCCCATCATCAAGGCATTAACGTCTAGACTATCACAAATATATCCACGAAAATGAGCGCAACATGCGTCAGCCTATTTTGTCATGCGTAACCATGTCTTCAGATGCTGCAGCATCAAAAATGTAGACTGAAGCATATTTTAAGTTTTAAAAATAGACCTTTTGGGATGTCTGTTGACAATCAAAGGTGATATCAGTAGGCCAGTTAGTGGGGTATGTAAAACAGAAAGTCAGGGTTGCAAGAGTCATGAAGGTGGCTCTCTTAACTTGGAGAGATCACCGTGGTCTCAATGGCCATTCTTTTCCTTTTCATGAATGCATTTCTTTGTAAGATGTAGATTCTGGGTGGAGGAAAATCATTAAAGGCTATAGCTACAAATCTGCAGTTGTACGTATAGTACGTACAGTAATGTCATCAAAACAAGGGCTGTAGGTTTAATTAGATTCAATAGTACAAAAATGCATCTTGCTCTGCCCCACTCCTCTTCCTACCACTGTGGATGGTTTTATGTTTCTGGCTGCTGAAGCCGTTCATACTGCTCATACTGCAGTTAAAAGATCACTGTTTATAAAAATCAAATCTTCCATTGGCCTTTATTGCAGATAATATTCAATATTAAAATAATTTTCACTTTGAGTTGTGATTTCAAGTCTTCTGTAAGGGACAGACTTAAATTCCGTGTAATTTTGAATCTCCTGCATCAGTTTAAGGTTCGCTACAACGTGCAGTCGTCACATTATAAAATAAAATCACGGACATGAGAGTGAATTTAGTGGTGAAATATGTATAGATGTGATGAATTTTCACAATTAGCAACTTTCCCTTGTGCTTTAGATGCAGCAACAATTTTGATTTTTGCCTTAATGTTTTTCATCAATAATCTTCATACCTCTTAATTTTAACAATTTATTCAAGATGCAAGAAGAAGACGACATGTAATCAGTCATTCTATCATCAATTCAATCATTTTGTGCGGGAGAAGAATCACACACAAGACGCACAAAACGCCCCTTTTTATGTGAATGCCCACAGAATCTGAAGCAGAAAGCCTAGCTAAACAAAGAAAGTTGATAACCACATTCCTGATACCTATAATCTTTAACTAAACTAACTAATGGGTTTGTC
>KV751388.1:880432-899373 GCA_001698575.1 Mola mola | reverse complement strand
GCAGGTCTATCAGAAAAATTCAGAAGAATCTTCCAAAAACACAAAATTCCAGTCAATTTCAAACCGGGCCAGACCTTAAGACAGCGACTGGTCCACCCCAAGGATAAAACACCCAGGCATAAGCTCAGCAATGTTGTGTATGCCGTTCAATGCACAGAGGAGTGCTCTGACTTTTATATAGATGAAACCAAACAGCCCTTCCACAGACGCATTGCACAACACAGGATAGCCACCTCATCGGGACAGGACTCAGCTGTACATCTGCATCTTAAGGAGACAGATCACTCCTTTGAGGACTCCAATGTCCACGTTCTGGACAGAGAGGGCAGATGGTTTGAAAGAGGAGTAAAAGAGGCCATCTTTGTCCACTTGGAGAAACCCTCTCTTAACAGGGGTGGTGGACTAAGACACCATTTGTCTGCTACCTACAATGCTGTCTTGGGAGCCCTCCCCAGGCGGTTTAACCCCCACACACACCTGGGGCCATGTGAACCCAAGGTGTCACACGGAACCAAGGGTGAGGGGCAAACACGCTCAAGTGATTCACACCCGGGCTCTTGTGACCTTAACGACTCACACGATGCCTAGCCAGACGACCGCAGAGAGGCTGTTGTTTTTCTAAACACGTCCTCCTTGTTGGTGATTGTCTCACCAACAAAGAGGCTGTTAGTCTCATAACACGTCCTCTTTGTTGGTGATTGTCTCACTAACAAAGGAGGCTGGTGGTTTCAAAACACATCTTCGTTGTTGGTGATTGGTGATTGTCTCTACCCACTCAGGGTTAAATACCTGGGTTTCCCACACTGAACCTCAGAACTGAAGAAGCCTTTCGGATGAGAGGCGAAACGTCTTCAAACAAGATAAGAAGTCCAGTTGTTTCCTACTAAACACTCCGAGATCATAGGCATTGAGTTTTTAGGATGTCTGGCAGATGTGCTCTTCTCTAAACAAACTACTCAGTAGTTACCATTTATGCCTGTCATAAATGGCATTTTCAGTTTCAAACATTAAGGAAAGCCACTGTCAAGGTGTCAAATGACCTACAGATACAGTTTGGTTAACTTAGGCCAAAACAACTTGATTAGGTCACCTGGGTCACCGTCCAAAGCTTGTTTGACTCGTCCACGATGGCAACCTTCGTCAACTGCTCCTTAAGCAACTTCCTTGCAATCTATACTGTGTCACCTTACATAGTTTTCTCTCTTGCCTTTGCTCCTAGAAAATCAAGGAAAAGCCTAACAGGAACTGTGATACAACGTGAAAAAATTATTTGATTATTCATACTTCATTTAGTGAGTCCAGGCTGAAAGACTCACACACGCTTTGAATGAATATTTTCATATATTTGAGACACGTGTCCATTAGATTCAAAGATTAATTGATTTAAATTTGATGGTCAAAGGCTAGAATGACCTCCACAAGCATTTTTTTGGGTACATTTGGTTGCATTTAATCAGATGATGAATTGGCAACATTGATCTTGAAACTAAATTTAATGTCTAGATCTTACGTGCTGCTTGTTAAACAAAAATGCATGTTTTTGGATTTAGGGCTTCTCTGCACCAACATCCATATTTGAAATATTGTCCACCACGAGCTCTGCTGATATTTACCTTCAGATAACTGTCCATATGACTTTTAATCAGTCACTACATACATTATATGAGTCTGGACAGACATGGATGAAAATTGATACTTCCACTGATGCGTTGAGGCTGACACCCTTATTCTATTGCACATTGTGTGGTTAACACTTGTTGTGTTTTGCTGAAGTAAGCACAATTTCAACTTACACTTCTCCAAAATGAGTCTTTATTAAGACATAGGGAGGGCTGGAACTCAATTTGAGAAAAGTTTTGAAAGTGTTTGAAATGAATGACTGTGATAAGTGATCCTAGGCCTCGAGGATCAGATACTGAAACTTCCTGTCATGTGCTGCGAATGATACCAGATTTCTCCAAAAAGTGCAGAAACAACTCCTATGCTGTCAGCCAACTGATCATGTGTAGTGGTGATTTTGGGTAGAGATAAAACTGAGTTGTATGCATCTGCTGATTTCCTTTAGTAAGTCCAACACAAACACGTCATGTGTGGTAGCTTAATTTGTTATCTGTTTGTTGTCTCACCTGTGCGCTGTGAATAATAATAAGCAGGTCAGACATGTCACAGAGTTCTGTGAGAGAGCTCCATGATGCTACCGTCAGGGAAGAGAAATGCTTACTTTCAGGTTCAACCTGATTTTCGCATTTTGTAGGCACTGCTGCAATTACTGCAAGTGTAGCGATCTTTACTATAACTGTACATTGTGAACATGTTGCAAAAGATTGTCATGTCTATCATAGTGAGATGATATCTTTATAACTGGATGAGCTGGTAAAGTGCACAATATAATGCATGCCCAGGGTCATGATTGCACATTTCTTCCTGTACTCTGACACCATTACTTTCCTAAATGTTCCACCTCTTTCCAGGACTCCTGCTTCATTTTATAATTCCACTGTGTATTACTTATTATGTATTTAGAGCCCCATTTGCTGTAGTGTTTCAGCTGGTAAGATTTAAGCAAAGTGCTGCTCCTTGGCAAAGAAAAGCTTTATATTTGGCCATATCGCCATTACTATGAGTGCAATTTACACCAAATGCAAATTGATCAGGAGATCATAGACTTCAGACGTTATGTCCCTGTGGGTAAATTCATTTCTAACATCACAATGGTCATCCCACAGACAATACCCAACAAAGAACAGTCAATACACAAAACACACAGTAAAATGTGATCAATCGAGATGCAAATGGCTGGGACAGGTTCCCTGCTGCAAGACGGTCCAGCTGAGCTGAATGAGGAAAGACCATGTAAAAACCAAAACTGATCCAACTCTTTGCAGTTTGCTCCAGATATAAAACTACAGCATGACTTCATAACGGGGACAGCTTTATGCTTCATGATCCACAATGTAGCCTGACATGACAACAATGATCAGACTTGGCTTGGACGCTGACAGAGCTGGTATTGGGTTGACTTGTTAGAAAACCCAGTAATGTCTGTGTTAATGACAAAAGATGGCTACTTCTGTACCAGTCTGCTCGCTTTTGTTCAGGGCAGCTGTGGAAACGGGGATCAAGCTCTTCCCAAAGCGAGCCTTCCTGCGTATACTTTCATGGTGACACCCTGACGTGTCTCCTGATGCACTGCCCTTTTTTGTGTGTACAGGGTACTCAGGGTATTTCAGAGATATAACTTTGATTGACTAGTTATATCAGCTCATAGTTCGGCTTTTTTCTGAATTTAGAAGGTGGAGCTTATCCAGGTCTCACTTGTTTGTACTTAGGGCCACATAAGCCCTTCCAAAAATCTCAATGTCTGCAGACACCCAATGATCCAAGCGCATAATAAAGTTCTCTCAAAAATTATCTCAATATATGAATCTGTACATTTTCAGGTAGTCAGTCAGACTTGGGGATGTCATTTCGCTTGTTGGTCATCTTTGATGCTGCAGTAAGTACTTGTGAAGTTTCTTTTGTTTCTCAATGTGCAGGGGTCACTCAATCAGGCCAGCTGCTGTAGTCATTGTGTTTGCCCTGAGACCCTGCCTACAGTGACATCAGCATATGTAGAAAGGTGTCAGAAAAACTCCCTCCCAGAATTACTGATGGCCCACTGTGTCATGGGGTCAAACATTGGCCTTGAGCTGTTTTACTGTGTTTGTACATTCTTGAGCTCATATTGTAAAGTCAGAGGGTTACGCTAGGTTTGGACAGTCTGCTGCGTATTGAAAAAATGTGACTGGCAGCGAATAATATACTGAATCACTGTAGAAACATTTCAAGAATTTCACAGTGTCTGACTTTTACTTTGGGTTTGGAATTCTGTGAGCAGGTACGACATACATCATCTTGGATTGAACCTTTTTAAAATATAAGCTCAAAATCATTAAACTGTTCTCTCTGGTGTTTTGCATGGTAACAATAGTGTTGACTCAATTTACTCTAATGAGATTACTGTGCCATTATGTTTACACAGCAGGGTGCCAATGCAGAGACTGTGGCAAAACACATCCCAGGTGCTCTGGTGAAACATTCTACCTCTGGTATCTGATCAGAGTAGGAGAACCTTCTCACTCTAGATTTCCTGGAACATTTCTAATGTCTCACTTGTGTTTCAGCCACAATGTCAATTAATTAACTCTTCCAAAGAGGTTGTTTTTTTCAGCTCTGTACGTTTGTTTGCCAAACAGTTAGCAGGATTAATTGGGTTCTCTCCAAATACTCCAGCTTCATCCCACAGTCCAAAAAAACATGCAAACTGGGGTTTAGGTTAGTTGGTCACTCTAAATTGCCCTTACGTGTGAATGTGAGTGTGGATGGTTGTTTGTCTCTATATGTCAGCCCTGCGATGAACTGGCGGCTTGTTCAATGTGTACCCCGCCTTCGCCTGATGATGCTAGGATATGCTCCAGCCCCCCGTGACCCCTAACAGGATAAGTTGGGAAAAAAAAAAAAATGTGGGATGATTTCAGTGAAATATGGTGGAAAAGTGGGAATAAGATAACATAATGACTCTCTTGTCCCACAATGGGGATATTTGCATTGTTGCAATTTGCATTTGCATGACTTGCCATAATTGATGGGACCAGGAATTCTGCTCTGTATCAGAAAATCCTGAGGGGGAATATCCAACCGTCAGTTTGTGACATAAAGCTCAAGTTCAGTTTGATTATACAGCAGGACAATGATCTGAAACACACAAGCAAGTCCACCTCTTAATATCTCAAAAGACATCAAATTATACTTTTGGAGTGACCTAGTCTCAAGGTCCTGAGTTGAATTGGATTGAGATGCTGTGGAAAGACATTAAACAGAAAGTCTATGCTGAAAAGTCTCCAGTGTGGTCAAATTAAAATTATTCTTCAAATTATTCAAAGAAGAGGGGGACAAAATTCACATGGTGATAGAGGTTTAAATAAATCTTTCCCCTCAATAAATGGAATGGTCATTTAAAAACTGTATTTTGTGTTTCACACTGTCTCTACATAACAGAACTAGTGACAAACCGTGCATTGACAAGGAGGATTTGTGGAGATTTGTATGCATAATGTATTTTATTAGTTATGCTGTGGATCATTTCTGTAACTTTGAAAATACTTGTTAACAAAATGGTATCAATGACAATTTTAGATTGTACAGTGTCAGATGTCACTCAAAAAAGTAAGACAAAATGATCACTCAAAGTAACAAGCTGATTGATAAAAGTTAGACCACAGTAAATTTTCCAGTTATACAGTTCAGAAGTATTCGGACAGTGTCCAAATTTTTATAATTTCACTTCTATAAACCACAATTGTTTTGTGATTAAAAACAATCAAGATTTGACTGAAGTGCAGCTTTCAGCTTTAATTTAAGAGGTTTTCGCAAAAATAAGGCATTTACTGTTAAGGAATGCAGTGCTTTTTTTTTTTTTTTTTTTTTTAAATACCTCAATTATTAGGGGCTCAATAATATTTTAACATATAAAGATAAATGTAAATATAACCATAGTTTTTAATACTGCCATTATTGCCATTGAGGAATATTCAACTTCTCTGCCTTACAAAAGTCTTCAGTTGCTGTCACAGTATATATAGGGTCATTATCCATCTGCACTGTGAAGCATCGTCTTATCAGTTTTGCAGCATTTGGCTGAATGTGAACTGAGAGTACAGCGCTATACACCTCAGAATTCATCTTGCCACTTTTGTCATCATCAATAAACACCAGTGAACCGTTCCACTGGCAGCCTTGCATGCCCATGTTAAAACACTGCCTCCTCCATGTTTAACACGTGATGTGGAATGCTTTGGATCATCACATCTTGATTGTTTTATTTCAAATCTAATGTGGGTTATAGAGGCAAAATTAGGAAAACTGTCATTGTCTAAATACTTATGGACCTAACTGTAGGCTAGTCCTATTTATGAGACCAAAACAGCAAAAGGAGTAGCTCAGCCAAAAGTGATCTGGCCAGGCCTTAGGCTTGCCTTAATTCAGTCATGAACAAAGGAGACATCCTCACTAACTTGTATTTTAACAACCATGTCCTTAAAACCTGTAAGAAATCATTTTTAAATGTGGGTTACAAAACAAATTTAAATCTTTGAATTCACAGTGGTTTAGTGGTTAGCACTGTCGCCTCACAGCAAGAAGGTCCTGGGTTCGATTCCCGGGTCAGGGCGTTTCTGTGCAGAGTTTGCATGTTCTCCCTGTGTCTGCGTGGGTTCTCTCCGGTTACTCCTGCTTCCTCCCACAGTCCAAAAACATGCAAACTGGGAGTTAGGTTAACTGGTTACTCAAAATTGCCCATAGGTGTGAATGTGAGTGTGGATGGTGGTTTGTCTCTATATGTCAGCCCTGCGATGAACTGGCAATTTGTCCAGGGTGACCCCGCCTTCGCCCAAAGATCCTGAGATAGGCTCCAGCCCCCCTGCGATACCTAACAGGATAAGCGGTAGAAAATGGATGGATGGAGTCTCATGAAATGAAACTGAATTTGGAATTATGCTTAATAATTACAACCAACATTCCCTCATCAACAGCTAGTTGGAGTTCTTGACAGTGTAGAGGCTGGCAAAATTCATTGTGCAACATAAAACACACAGCATGTTTATCCAAAAGTATTTATTCAAGAATGAACAAGAAACACACAATGGCTAATCTAGGACGTAAAAATATACATTTAAATACAAGTATGTGCATGTGTGTGTGTTTGTATAAGAGAGAATCAAAACGACTGCTGATGCTGATGAATGTTAAACAAAGGCAAATGGCCATAGGTTGTGGGTGTCAGCCCTGCAATGAACTGGCATGAACTGGCGACTTGTCCAGGGTGTTCCCCTCTTCACCCGAAGTTGGTGAGATAGGCTCCAGCACCCCACCCCCCACCCCCGCTTTTTACGCTGGCCTTAAAGAAATTATTGCTAACAGACATGGTAATGAAAAAGTAAAGACAGACAGACTAACATGTTGTTAGTATGGGACTGTACATGGAATTCCATAAGAAAAGAAAGAGTAACATCAGTCCAATTTTAAACCTGCAGACAGTCTGGATAACAACAGATTGTTTTTTGTTTTTTTTTGTTTTTTGTTTTTTCCATTCTGCAGGATGAAGATACTATGATTAGCTCACAAAGAGCCTCTGTTGTCTAGATGGAGCGGCTCCACTGGGTGCAGCATCGCTGTCGGCAGCTGCTAAATGGAGACTCAGGGCGAGGCTGGTACTCTGCCCCTGATGGCCTGCCCAACAAAAGGTCAATGGATGCCCACAGCTCGCCCCAAAGAGTCAATGGGAAGCGGAGAACAGTGTATGCCCGCCATGGCCCCCACCAGCAGGAGTACGAAGCCGTGTCCAGAAACTATAAAGACAATACCATCCGCACAACAAAGTACAGCCTACTGACCTTCATCCCCATGAACCTGTTCCAGCAGTTCCACAGGTCAGCTTTTTGCTGGTGCAAATAAAACAAAAGAACGGAATGAAATTAATTTTTTAAATTTTTTTTATTTTTGTCATTGTCATAGTGGCAAATGGCATTTTGACATGAGTGAAAAATGTAAGGATTTTCTATAATACATGACACTGATAAAAATTATTTAAAATCAGATGTTTCTGTTTTGGACCTTACAGTTTAATCAAGGGGATATGTGCCTGATTTGAATATTTTTGTACTCTCTTTTCAAAGTTAATGAACAAATATTAAACTGTTAAAACTTTCAAGCAACAGGAATTATAATGTAAGTATTAGAAATCCAGCTTGATTTCCTTCTCTCAATTTGACGAGGTTGTCTATGAACTATTCACCTATGTGACGTAGAACGTTTTGTATTGTAATCCTGGGGGGGTGCTTGTTGTCATTAAGTTTTGTTTGCTCCAGTGTCCTCTCTATTGTCTGAAAGTAAAAATGTACAGTTTGTCCTGTTGCAGGATCCATCCACAAACCCATTCCCAGCTTCTGACAACACTTACATGGTGACATGTAAATCATAGCAGTCTTTTGTTTAGTAAAGTCAAAGTACAAATAACAGGGAAAATGATATAACAAAGAGAAGTGTAGAAGTAAAAATTATAGTATTTGTAAACAATTCACCAAGAACACCATGTCCAATTTTTTTTTGATGGCACCATGTGGGTGGCAGCCTGTTGCAGCGGAGTTTGGTGTCTAAGTTTCTTATGCTATTTCTTCTTTACTAAACCAATTCTTCACCAGTCATTGTGTTTAATGCTGGAATGTTTGGGCATTGACCTCATATGTTATGAAGATCTTTGAGAGACTCAACAGTAGCTGAGGACCCTGGTGAGCGCCTCACTTCACATTCTGCAGTTGGCAAACCAGGCTAAAATTGGTGTGGCTATCATTATCTTTCTGCATAGGGCTGACTTGCTATTACAATGGTTGGGAAGCACAGTCAGAATGATATTCTTTGACTTTACCAGTGCATTTAACACCACTCACCCTTCCCTATTAGCAGAGAATCTCTATGCCATGCAAGTGCATCGCAACATGAAGGCTTGGATCATGAACCCTCTGGTCAGTAGGTCACAGTAAGATCATCTGTAGTCTGCACCGTCAGATGTGGTGATGGGAAATACCAGAGAACACTGCTGTCACCGTTTTTATTCACTATCTACTCCTTTGACTTTAGTTACAACTCTGTGAGGTGCCATTTCCAGAAGTCCTCAATGACATACTTCCAGTATGGGTTACAGTAGTGGGGATGATGAGGAGGAATACGGTGGTGAGGTGGGGGACCTTTTGTGCATTGGTCAGAGAACTACTTTTAATTTAAACATCTCCAAAACCCCCTACCCCATTACCATCAGGGGGGAGGAGGTGGAGATTGTGGACTCCTACAGGTTCATCGGTGTGCACATCAGTAACAGATTGGATTGGATGGACGTCTCAGATGTCCTGTACAGGAAAGCACAGAGCTAACTGTACTTCCCTGCTGAGACTCCAGTCCACCAATGTGTCAAACAGGTATTGGTGATTTTCTAGCTGTCTTTGGTAGCCCACAGATTGTTTGTTAATGCTGTGGTGTGGTGGTGTGGTGGAATCAAGATGGGGGAGCTCCTTGGACTGAACAAGCTGGTCAGGAAGGCCAGCAGTTGGCTGTCCATTATTTGGACTGTACCTCAACAGTTTGGAGGAAGGTGCTTAGGAGAGGAGTATGGACAAAATAAGATATTAAAAAAAACCCTCCCGTCCCCTTTTATCGCAACTGTGGCAGAGGGGAAGCACCTTCAGCAAGAGACTCATTCTTGTCAGATGCAAAATGGAGTAGTTCAGGCATTAGTTCACACCAGCTGCAATCAGGTTTTATAAAAATGTATAAAACTTGCCACATTAATGGGTTGATAATTTTGGATGAGGACTATTAGATTCTGCAGTTTTTATTGATTTATTTATTGCAAACTGCCATGCATTTCTGTTTTCTTATGGGTGTTGTCTTTGTCACTTTTACGTGATTGTGTTGTTTGTCTTTACTGCTGTGTCACTATGAATTCCCCCCTTGAGGTATCTCAAATTCATATTTTGCACTGTAAATACAGTATAAATACAGTATAAAGTTCTGACCTCTAATTTGAAAAAGTATTGTGCTTTGAAGGAAGCATCAGTGATGTAAACAGAGCTCAGCTCTGGTGCTTTTTAATTTTCTACATAATAATGATATTTTCTGGGCCTTCCTTTGTAGGGCTGCTAACCTCTACTTCCTTTTCCTGGTTTTGCTGAACTGGGTGCCAGTTATTGAAGCCTTTCAGAAGGAAATCACTATGATCCCTCTACTGGTGGTTCTCGCTGTTATCGCCATCAAAGATGCTTTGGAAGACTACAGAAGCTACTTGTTCGACAAGAAAGTCAACAACAACATAGTACGAGTGTTTTGTTGGTGAGTTAACCTCTACCAGTTCGAAAGACAGTTGGTTAGCAAATACTGAAATCATGTTTCATGATAATTCAGTAAGTCAGCATACATGAAATATATTGTTTTATAGAGAAAGTGCAAATTACCCAATATTAGTTCCACAATAACAAAAAACTAACCATATTAAGTGGTGAAGATCTGTTTTCTGAGTTAAAATGACTGTTTATATCAAAGGAATCTAGTGGCCTGTAAAGAGCATGTATCCACATAAGTTCTTGGGGTGACTGGGGTGAAAGGGCTGACTGACAGCAGAGTTAAGTGTTGAATATATTTTAAATATGAATCAAGTGTGCAGGTACAGAACTGTTGATGCGTTACTTCACATGTTTTTCATTAGCTACTTTGGCAGATTATCCTTCCTTATAGAGCAGTATTTAAACATGTCAAATGACGTGATTGGGATTTGATGTGACTGCTCCAGACCTGTAACAGGTTTAATGCAGATAGATGGCTTAATGAGTTTAATGTCTAATAACTAACTAAAACTAATGTTTCCTTGACTGACCCCCTTTCTTTTGTAATAAACCAGAACTAATTATGGGATGTAAAATCCAAAACCAGTGTTGTTGTTAAAGTCCTCTGCCTTCACCCATCTACCTGATCATCCCTTCTATTTGTTATAAGAACGAAATAATTCCTGGACTGGAAATTATGTAAATCTAGGCAGTTGTTTTCTAAAAAGCATCTATCAGAAACATTTCCTATTTGATACACTTACATTTTCAGGATTGATTTATAGGTATGTAGGCCAGGGGCTATTTATTTTACAATGTTCAGTTCCATGCCGGTCAATTTCACTAATATATGTATTTTTATTTATCCACTGCTCTGATATTGAAAAACTGTTAAGAAATCAATTACAGCATTGTTCCTGCTGCCATTCAGTGACCCCTCTTTTTCAAATGACAGTCTTTCAATGCAGTTATGAAATATTGGACCTTGAGTTTGTTTATAGCACTTTAAAGGAGTGGTAATTCCGCCACACATTGATAATTCTCCACCCATCTCTCCCATATCCGCCTCACCTGCCGTGTGTCTGGCTCTATTTAGGGACATGGAGAGATTCTACTTCAAACACATGTTAGAAGTAGAGACAGCATGAAAAGTGAAGTAAAATTACAACTGTAGAACAGTTGCAGATAGGTAAGGCATAAATGTGAAGACATTAACCGGCAGGCGGATCTGAATCCACTGAAGCTGTGGACTCATGCATCGCTGGGAACTTCCATACTGTCTTCATGCTAGCAAGGAGCATCTGGGAAAGAAGAGGACCGTTGTACCTTCCTCAGCAGACAAGGAAGAGCTGAGTGAACTCCTGAAATCATATAAAGACAACAGGATCAAAACCACAAAGTATTCTTTCCTCTCTTTCCTGCCGAAGAATTTGTTTGAACAGCTCCATCGCTTTGCCAATGTCTACTTCATCTCCCTTGCTGTTCTCAACTTTGTTCCTGTGGTGGAGGCTTTTCAGCCCGAGATTGCTGTGATTCCGATCACACTGGTGCTGTCAGTGACAGCTGTCAAGGATATCTGGGAGGATTACCGCAAGTTTAAATCTGATCGTTTAATCAACAGACTTCCCTGTCATGTCTACAATAGGTAAGTGAAGTGTTGCTTTGATTTGGTTTGACATTTCCTACAAAATATTTCCCACAAAACAGAGTGAACCTTCAAGATCAGATTCTAAAAAACTCTAAATAAAGTTTCAGAGATGGTTAAGTTCACTGTCTTCTGTGTAGCTGTAATGTAAGTGGCCAAAGATGTTAAAAAATGTCGGTCAAGGCTGCTTCTCAAAAACAAAACAGAAGTTCAGCATCCAGTCGGTCAACAAACCCTTTACAGTGGATTGTGGGGTCACAGTGTAAGCAGTGCAATTTAACCTGTGCTTCCCAAAAACACCTTCACTTTAGTGTCAAAGGATGGAATGAAAGCGATGATGTATGAGTCAGGAGGAAACAGAAAGTCCTAAGTATCTCTTGAGCAGAAATTTGTTTTGGTTTTGTCACATCTAAACGTTCTCTCCTCAGTTCCTGGTGGAAATGAAAATTTCTTGGACAGGGTATTTATTCACACATTCACATGTGAGCGAATGTGCGTGTAAAGTACAATAGCAGTCGTAAAATGCTAACATACACTTTGAACTCCACAAATTATAGTTCAGGAAAGTCCTGTATAATGTCAGTGAGATAAAACTGATACTAACTTAACTAGTTATTTATTAGCTACAGACCCATGTTACATAAAGAAGAACAAAAAAACTAAAGATCCCAAAACTAAATATAAATTGAAATAATAAAAGTGTGCTTAGTTAAAATGCTCCACACATTAGATAATGGTAATGGTGATGATTTTTCACAAAGTTAGGGCAGTAAAACATTTGGATTGCATTTATCTCATGTTGTGCTCATCGTGACTCGATTGATTTTACTGTAACTTCTGTTGTGTAATTCGATTATTGCCTGGAATGGGTGTTGAACTGTGTCAGTAATGATTAGCCCCTGAGTGTTGTTGGGTCTGAGAACTGAGTGACCCTCCCAGCCCCTAACTATTTACAACCTTTTACAACTTGGTGCTTAATACCTCACTTATGGAACCAAGAACAACTATTAATCACCAGACATCTGGGAAGGGCACAATGATAGAAAGACAGACTTTCTGCCCCCTTCTTTTTTCTCCCTCTGCGCTTGTCAAAGCTGAAGCCACAGCTCTTCTCTCTCTGTTCTTGTCGGAGCTGGAGCCACAGAGCTCTCTCATCCAGCTCTCCTCAGACAGAGCTCCTGCTGAGGTCTCAACAAGCTCAAATTTATCCAGCAGCAGCAACCAGGGCTGCAAGCTAACCAAAGGGAGTTACTGAAGAGTTCAGCACAACTGCTAACTCTGCAAGGAGCAAAGGAGCGACCGGTTTCCTAAAGCACCAGGACTGAACAACAAGAACAGCATTCTCCACAAGAACTCCATGCAAGAGCCTCAACTCGGACTCTCCATCAAACGAGGAGGAAGGTTAAGTTGACCTAGGCACATCAACTCAGCACAGCACGGCTAAACGCATAATTGATGAAAGTATTGTGTCTTGCATTGTTGAACGGTATTGTTGTGACTGTAGTCAGGTTATTATTAAGTAGATTAGCCACAATTATAAAATAAAGTTAGTTAGTTAGTTGCATTCAACTAACCATATTCTTTGTAACCTGGTACCACGTCCTCACGCATACTGTCTTAACACATGAAGGGTCTCAACCAGCAAATGGTCAAAGTAACAAAGAAACATTAGGTCTGACACTCAAACAGCTTTCATACATTTTGCCTTTGTTTTACATCCATCGGCCTCAGCAGT
Source organism: Mola mola (assembly GCA_001698575.1). Lineage (NCBI taxonomy): Eukaryota > Metazoa > Chordata > Actinopteri > Tetraodontiformes > Molidae > Mola > Mola mola. The sequence goes on along the minus strand of KV751388.1, from coordinate 886,085 downwards.
CATTTTGATTTTCTCTTATCCGCACACACACACATCCTTGTATAGAAATATATTTAATGGTTTACATCCTAGATTAGACATTGTTTCATTTTCATTCTTGAATAAATGCTTTTGGATATACATGCTGTGTGTTTAATGTTGCACAAGAGTGAATTTTACCAGCCTCTACACTTTCGAGAATTACAAATAGCTGTTGATGAGGGAATGTTGGTTGTAATTATTAAGCATAATTTCAAATTCACAGTTTAATAGATTTCATGAGTGATTAATTAAATCTTTTCCCTTGCCATGAGGTAATCTAATGTAAATTATATCTTACTATTCTATTAATCATTAGTTATCTATGATAATTATTGATTGATTTTGGTAGCCAAATTCAACCACTTGTAGTCTTGTATTGTTAACATAAATGGTGGTCTGTGAACAGCCATACTGTCAACATACCTGAGCCCCAACAGTGTATTCACAATATATGTTAATGCTTATCAACAACACACTAAGCCATCTCAACTGTGCCCTGGCATGTTTGACTAGTGTGAGCGTTCCATACCGTACTTAAGCACAGCACACTTCCTTGGCCCTGGCACGATTGAAGGAGGTGTACTTCAGCATGGCAAGGTTGTTCATACATGACTACAAGCATATGTATTCAACACTGATGTGACAATATAACTGAATACCTCCCTCATCTCCTGCTGTCTCTGCAAAAATCAATTGCTGCTTTGCATAATCATTAAATCTACAAATTTGAGCATGTCATATAGTTGTGTCAAACAAACACCACTATCCTTATTGTTGCGTCTTGGCTGCAGTAACATTTGACAGTCTGTTTTTACTACCTCACCTGCATCTCATCCATAATTTAGCATCAAAACGTAAAAGAAACGCTGACGGTAGAGATTGTACAACTCTTTTACGTCCTTTGACAGGATCAAAAATATTCTATCAATATTATATCACCATTTATGGCAGTTTGTTGTAAAACAACAGAATAAAACGTTGTCATTTTCTCATGTGGTCTTTTTTTTTTTTTTGCCGTTTGTTTGTGCGTCTACTCATATTGTCCCACAGCAGGCAGAAAACCTACATCAAACAGTGCTGGAAGGATGTGCATGTTGGAGACTTTGTCCGCCTGTCGTGTAATGAAATCATCCCTGCTGACATGCTGCTGCTACATTCCTCTGACCCTCGTGGGGTTTGTTATATCGAGACAGCTAACCTGGACGGAGAGACCAACCTGAAACAGAGACAGGTGGTTATAGACCTCCCATTCCAGGTAATACATTAACAAGATTAATAAACAACCATCACACAATTTTAACGCAAATAAGTTAAGTTTGTAACCACTTGTACAAAAAAAACGTACAGCAGGTGAGAGGCATAACTGAAAATGTGGCACTGGGAAACATTCAATAACCAATACTGATAGCATTTTGCGTCAATGAAATGAAAAAAAAAAGTTCTCTGTATGGTAAATACATAAACTGAACTTTAACAACATTAAGCTCCACCCCTGCAAGTTTTCAGGATTTTTTTTTTTTCTACTAAGAAGAATTAGAGGGGGTCTTTACAGCTGCAGTCAGGTGAAGGACACCATCTTTGGATTGCAAATATCAGAATCAACAGATTATTATTGAGCACTGATATCAATGAAAGTCACTTTTTTTGACATTACACCAATACCAGTCATTTATATAGTGAGCCAATAAATCAGTGCATCCCTAGTTCATACATTTGTTGTTTATTTGATAACAGGTATGGTATACATACGGAAGCACACAGTTATCTAGTAAAGTGTACCACTGCAGTTTTAGCTACTATCAGTACATAAAATATACTGACAACAAATTTAAACTGCATTCTCTAATAAACTTGGACTAAACATCAATATCTAGAATTGATATATCACACATGGGCATGATTCCATCACTTTTTCATAATTTTTTATTATTTTTTCCATTTTCTGTCAAAAACATGCCTTGATTGTATGACTTCTTAATCACCAATGATTTATGAATGTGGACTGTGGACATAAGGATGTTTATTTCCCCACAATGTCAGTTGTAGTCCACCATTTGTGTGTGTGAATGTGTGTTAATGTGTATGTATTTAGAAAAAAAATCACTCCTTCAAACTAAAGACCAGTCTAACTTTGTTTATTTATAAACCGTTTGGCCTACAATGGACACGTATTAAGCTATCAAAATAAATGCAGCACAATTAACAATATTGCCAATTTTATTACAAATTTCCCACAATGCAATGGAATTGCTGGGCTTGGATTTTCCAGTGTGTAATGCTAGAAGTAACCTGTCTAGCCTCAAGCAGAGATGAGGTGCAGGCTACAAAAGCCTGCAGAACTCCTCTACCCCACCCTGATACTTTTGTTAAAGTCAAACTTCAGCCCTAACTGATGCTGACAAGATGACTTAAGGATATTTATCAGATTCATTCAGATCTGTCTGGAGATACAAAGGCTTGCAGCACCTGGAAACACACTTTATATAAAAAAACATGGCTAGATGTAATTCACAGCCACTAAGTTTTGCTTTAATTTTTGTGTAGCACAAATCCATCCTATCTTCTGCTCTGACTAAGACATAAGTCCATATGTTTATGTGCCGTTTGTATGGAATTTGTCATTAGTATTTTTGTGTCTAGGCAGCAGAGGTGACCCTTGAGAGCTTCCAGTGCCGAATTGAGTGTGAAAACCCCAACAATGACCTCAGCAGGTTCAGAGGTTACATGTGAGTTCCCTCCTCATCTTTCAATGCTTGAACAGTCATATACTCACAGTGCCTGGAGATGAATGTATTTGTGTGTGTGCGTCGTTACACAGTGAGCACCCCAATGGGGTTCGTGTCGGCCTTCATAACAGCAACCTTCTGTTAAGGAGCTGCACCATCCGCAACACTGAGACTGTGGTCGGCATCGTGGTCTATGCTGGTAAGGGCACAGAATCACATCACATACAATTGCCCTCTCACTGCAGTCTGAGGTACGCTCAATTGTTTGTTTTTGTATTATAAAATCTTGCAGCTCTGTTCTGTGGTAGAACATAAAGTGTGTGTCTACTGTGTAAGAACAACTACAAAACTTTTAAATTCAAATTCTGATGGTAACTGTCGGGGAAACTGTAAAGTGATCTCTGTTAGCAATATACTGTACAACATTTAATCAAATCAAATCAAATTTTAGTTGTATAGCCCAAAATCTCAATTTTTCCTTTGAGCAAGACACTGAACCCTGAAGTGCTCCTGATGCTTCGCCATCAGTGTATGATTGTGTTTGATTGTTTGATTGAGCACCCGGTTTGAATACCTGGGTTTTCCTCACTGACCATCTGAACTGAAGAAGCCTTTCAGATGAGAGGCGAAATGTCTTCAAACAAGATAAGAAGTTCAGTTGCTTCCTACTAAACACTCCGAGATTAAGGTTGAATGAAGTGCAGTTTAAGATCACAGCCCTTCTTCTCAGAGAATGTGTCCCAGCAGTGTAGAGATGGTGAGATTACTGGTCTGACTGTGAAGAAAGTGGCAGCAGTAGGCTGTGTTTCTCCTTTCTTTCATCAGTGTTAACTTTTAGTGTATTTCCTTTCTGTGTTTTAAGATGTGCTTTATCATGTTTTAGTGAAATACATCAAATCACAGCTGTGGGCTATGATTACAACCTCTGTCCTCTGTCTCTGTGGAAGCCCTGACAGGCAATTGGAAAAAATCTCTCTAGTCTAAATACTTCTCTTGTAAAAACAGATAAAATAATGGTTTGCAAGGATAACCCCCCCCGCCCCCTCCAGGAACCGCCACCTTACTGTCGTGGAGGGTTTTGGTGTGACCTAATGATCCTAGGAGCCATGTTGCCGGGGGCTGTTTGCCCCTGGTAGGGTCACCCAAGGCAAATTGGTCCTAGGTGAGGAGCCAGACAGCGCGCGGTTCAAAAGACTTCTATGATGGTGACAAACAAGGACTTGTGTACCCTGCCTGGAGGGATACCGGGACCCCGCCCCGGAGCCAGGCCTGGGGAAGGGGTCCGTAGGCGAGTGCCTGGTGGCCGAGCCCATGGTCCATGGGGTCCGATCGGGCTCAGCCAGAAAAGGAGACGTGGGTCCGTCCTCACGTGGGCCCACCACCCACAGGAGGAGCCATAGAGGTCCGGTGCTATGTGGATCGGGTGGCAGTCAAAGACAGGGGCCTTGGCGGTCATGACCCCGGTTGCTGAAGCTGGCTATCGGAACATGGAATGTTACCTCTCTGATGGGGAAGGAACCTGAGCCTGTGCAAGTGGTTGAGAGATACCGGCTAGATATGGTTGGCCTAATTTCAACGCACAGTTCAGGTTCTGCAACCAGTCTTCTTGAGAGGGGTTGGGCTTTTTTCTATGCTGGAGTTTTCCCAAGTGTGAGGCGGAGAGCAGGTCTGGGCTTATTGATAGCTCCCCGGATCTCAGCCAATGTGTTGGAGTTTACCCCGGTGGACAAAAGGGTTGCTTCCCTGAGCCTTCAGGTTGGGGAAGGGGTCCTGACTGTGGTTTGCGCCTATGTGCCAAATAGCAGTTCAGAGTACCCACCCTTTTTGAAGTCCTTGGAACAGGTGCTGGAGAGTGCCCCTACTGGCGACTCCATCATCCTACTAGGAGACTTCAACGCTCATGTGGGCAATGACAGCGAGACCTGGAGGGGTGTGATTGGGAGGAACGGCCTGCCCGATCTGAACCCGAGTGGTGTTCAGTTATTGGATTTCTTTGCTAGTCACAGTTTGTCCATAACTAACACCATGTTCAGCCATAGGAGTGTCCGTAAGTGCACTTGGCACCAGGACACCCTAGGTCGACAGTCAATGATTGACTTTGTAGTCGTATCATCTGATCTACGATCGTATGTGCTGGACACTCGGGTAAAGAGAGGAGCAGAGCTGTCAACTGATCACCACCTGGTGGGGAGTTGGATCAGGTGGGGGGGGAGGAAGCCAGACAGACCAGGCAGGCCCAAGTGAATAGTGAGGGTCTGCTGGGAACCACTGGCTGGGGACACTGTGAAAATGGTCTTCAACTCCCACCTACGGAGGAGCTTCAACCACATCCCGGAGGTATTGGGGAGCATGGAATCTGAGTGGGCCATGTTCTGCACTGCCATTGTCGAGGCGGCTTCTCGAAGCTGTGGTAGCAAGGTTGCTGGTGCTAGTCGTGGCGGTAACTCGAGGACACGCTGGTAGACACCAGAGGTGAAAGAGGCCGTCAAGCTGACGAAGGCATCGTTGGCTTGTGTGACTCCTGAGGCAACAGACAATTACCGGCAGGCCAAACCATCTGCAGCTCGGGTGGTCACTGAGGCAAAAACCCAGGTGTGGGGGGAGGTTGGTGAAGACTTCCAGTCGGTGCCAAAGAAATTCTGGCAAACTGTTCGGTGGCTCAGGAGGGGAAAACGGAACCCCGTCCACACAGTCTTCAGTGTAGGAGGGGAGTTGCTAACCTCCACTGAGTCTATAGTTCGGCGGTGGAAGGAATACTTCGAAGATCTCCTTAGTCCCACCAACACGAGGAGGAGGCAGAGCCGGAGGACTTTGGGCTGGGCTCTCTCATCACTGGGGTCAAGGTCGCTGGGGCTGTCAAACAACTCTGCAGCGGAAGCGCCCCGGGGGTGGATGAGATTCGTCCT
>KV751388.1:856245-870104 GCA_001698575.1 Mola mola | reverse complement strand
TTGAAGATCTTTGTAACAGCAGCCCAAATTGCAGAATAATAATCAAGATAAAATAACACAAACTTTGAAGTACTTGTCTACATGCAGTAGATGACAGATGGGTGGCCCATTTCCTGAGAGCTTGAATAACTCTACCCATCCAAGCAACTATCTGCTTAATATGTAAGGACCATAAATATAATGAATAAATTTGCAAAAATTGTCAAAAACATTGAAAGGATTTAAAGTTGGGCTGTTGAGATTTGGGTGTCAAAGGTCAAGTTGAATGTGACCTATTAAACACATTTTAAGATCAAATAATATTATTGTATTGATCCCTAGAGGGGAAATTTGAATGTTATCGCATCTCAGGACAGGGCAGGATACAGATTAGAAAGAATAAAAAATAAAAATAGTGTAGGAACTATGGAACAAATGCAACAAAAATGCAGTAGCAGTGGTGTCTGAAATGACACAGTGCAAAAAGTGACATGAAATGAAAGGTTTACAACTAAAAATAATAGTAGGTATGACAACAACAACAACAATAGTAATCAAATTATAATAATAATAAGTTAGATTTAGTTATAGGCTAAGAATTTTATTCATTAATTGTGACAACATTTGACACAAACTGATTGTATGGTTCTTCCATGTGCCAGACTGAAACATGAGTTAAATCTGAAGCCTCTGGAGCTCATCATTAGTCGCTACATACAGTACAGTATACGAGTCTGGACACACATGGTTGGAACTGCAACTTGGCTGGCAGGTGGAAACATGAGGTGGTGATTCTAGTTATAAAGATGTCAAGCCTTTGCTGAGCTGTCTTTACATATTGTTTACTCTAAGTTATACAAATTTAGAAAACACTGGAAAGATATGAGCATGGCTGAAAACTGAAAATGAGCTTTATGTATATATGATTTACATACATGCTTTATGTATATATGATTTATATACATGAGCTAAAACCTACAAATCTCCTTTTAAATGTTTCCTGTTGGAATTGGAAACTGGAAACATTTTAGAAATTGTCACAGTTAAAGTGCCACTCAAACATTAAACATTGTGTTGTAGGGAGTAGAGTTGAAATGTGATCGTTTGGCCCAGAGGGTTAAATACAAATGAACAGCTTCCATCGGTTGGACTGTGGGAAATATAAATCCCAATGTTTTTGAAGCTTGGCCAAGCCCTGAGTGAGAGTGTTGGTCTTTGAGACCAATTGATATAATGGCCTTCAAAAGTACAGTACTAAATGGATCGAACACTTCAAAAATTAAGATGCATAAACATCTGTTTTCCTAGCTCCTGTACTAAGATCAGCTTGTTTTCTCTTGGGTAGTCTCTAATGGCTCCCTGAAGTTTCCTATGGCCATCTGTGCAGGCAAAGGAGGTGGTACCAGACCCCGAGCTGGTGAAGAAGCTAAACTGGCTTTGCTCACCTGTGCCTCCTCCAAGTGACGGCTCGAATGGGTCTCCATCCAGCCTGGAGCTTGCCTACGTCACCGACTTCTTCCTGGCTCTGGCCATCTGCAACACCGTGGTGGTCTCCTCGTCCACCCAACCTCGACATGTGGTGAGTCAGCAGTATGGTTCCAAAAGTTAAGGTTTTATGTATTGTCTCTGTACATTTAGTAATTTGTTTGAATAGGTTTAATGAAGAGATTATCATTTTTGATAATACCATTTTTGGTATTATCATGACACCCATACTAATGGAAAGTTGTGTGAAATTTCATTGCTGGTGCTACAGCATTCATTGTCATCCATCACTACTTTTATGCATAAGTAACCCAGCTCTTTAGCATCTTCAGAATGCTGTTTTGTAGACTGAGAAACTTACGAAACATTGTGAATCAGCAAGGTCTCAAGAGATGAAGACGTCTCTTAGCCGAAGTATTTATTTATATGAAATATGTTCTACAAATGTCCTCTTCTCATTAACCAGTTATTAAGCACTGAATGAACCAAAGATTAAGAATACAGCAGATGTATTTAATGAGGAAAATACCCTTTTAAAGCCTGAATTCCCACCAGCATGTGGGCAAGTGATTTGTGCTACAAGTTTTTCTTTTTATGCTGACTTCTCTACCTCTCTTCCTTAGCCCCCAAACCTTTTTTCTGCCACATTTTGGCTGTATAGCATTTCCATTCTACTTTTTGATTCATGGAAATTGTGCATAAAAGCAGATGGATAAACTAAATATTATGTCAATCATCATATTAAGCCTTAATACATCACTGCACTTAGTGTAAAGTTACCCTACATTTGTATATAGTTGGTAATACTAATCAATGTCTGTTTTTGATAGCCAAGTAGCTCTGATGACGATATGCTCTCAGTACTGCTTGTATTGTCAGGGCAGGGGATCAGATAGGTTAAGGGAAATTATGCAAAAAAAAGAAACACAAATTTTGTTGATTTTTTATAAAAGCATTAAAACTGCAGCAACATGTAAACTAGTTCTAGTGGAGCTGTCAGGACTGACACCTTCTTTCCATGGGTTCTTTGTCACTTCTCCCTGCAGGTGCCTGAGTCTCCGGCCCCTCTCAAGCTGATGATCCAGCGCCTCAGTTTCTCTCCATTCTCAGGCTTTTCCCCTCCTAAGATCAAAGGCAGCCCTCACAGCTTCAGCAGACTGTTCTCCCTGGGGAGGACTGGCTCCTTTACCTTCTCCACACCCTCAAACACCCCGGCAGGTGGGCCAGAACCAGACCAAGAAAGCAAACAGCAGATTCCCTACCCAACGTGCCAACTGGACCTACCCTTTGCAGTGGGAGGAGGACATAATGGGCAGATAGAGGACAAGGTGACAGATTCAAAGATGAGCCTTGAAGGGGCCAGACAGGATGTGGAGGACCTGAGCAAAGACTCTGATAGTGACCCTGATGATGAACTGTTATATGAGGCGGAGAGTCCAGATGAGGCAGCTCTGGTCCACGCAGCCCACGCATACCGCTGCACCCTCAGGGGACGGTCTGCAGACCGCCTGCTGGTCAACCTACCAGGAATCGGCTCTCTGGATGTGGAGCTGCTCCACATCCTGCCCTTTGACTCCAACAGGAAGCGGATGTCAGTGGTTGTCCGCCACCCGCTCTCAGGGCAGGTGGTGGTTTACACCAAAGGAGCTGACTCGGTCATCATGGACCTCAGCGAACCACCAAAGGGTAAGTGTCCCGATCGATCTGGAGACAATAACAGCACCGTTGTGTGTATCACTGTAAGTGCTTGTGATGTGTTCAGGTGCAGCTCAGGAAATCTACAGTCACATCAGAGAAAAAACCCAGAAACATTTAGACAACTATGCCAGAGATGGACTCCGCACACTCTGCATCGCTAAAAAGGTAAGGTACTATCATCACAATCCACATTTCATTATGTCACTTGCTGTCCTGAAGGTGTATGTCTTTACACTAAAGCACCTCTCACATTCATTAATACACTCCAAACCTGCTTATTGAAGGGTCAAGCTAGACAATCAGAAAAATAACAAGGTGGAGAGTGGAGGGGATAAAAAAGACTGAAAAATGATTATTTCAGTGCTGTGAATGATCTGTGCACTGTTCTATGGCTTGACTCAACTCAGTCAACTCATAACTTTCTGATGCTTTCTATAAAACAGCCTTTGAGACTATTTGCACGCATAACAATACAGTTTGTCAAAGACTTCACAAATGATTTCTGTGTTTCTTATTTTGAATACCTAAATTCAAACAACTCAATCACTGTTAAAGGCACGTTCAGTTCATCTATGAATTACTCATGTGTTCATGCCTTATTATGTATTTTTCTGACTTAAGTAGCTGAATGAGTTGTTTGTTTTTGGGAGTTGATTTTTCCATGCCATCTTAGAATGAAAACAGATGCTATTTGCACTCATATTTGCTATATGAGTGGTAAAAAGTGTAAAATTCCCTTCATTATCTGTTTTGAATTACTTAAAAATAGCATCTGTATTTTTCCTAATACTTACCTAATACACATTTTTGTGAAATTTTCATTGACAAATTCTAGAAAAGACAATTGTGTTCTGCCCTCTGCTGCTGTTACATGTTCAAAACTCAGTCAGACATGTGATCACAAGTCTCTTTTTGAGTAGCAGATGTATCAGAATGCTGTCTGCAGTCAGCATCTTTTATGTTATTTGAAGCTTTGGAAACGCAGTGGCTGACAGTGTTAGCAGCTGTGAAACATCCTATCATATCTGCTACGATCTTACAGTGCGTTTATGACACGCCTTGATAAGTTTACCTGGGAATTGACTTATTGTAAACGGTAAAATTTGCAGATTAGACAGGGATTGGCTGTTGTGTTTGTGTTAAACTAAATCGAGCCAGTAGTCCAGCTCAGACATGTTAGTTGATATAAACACAAGAAGAACTCACCTCTTAGTAGAGGGGACTGTAGACAAGTCATTTTGTGGTCTTTACCTGTCTAACTGAAAATAATTAAAAAAAAACAACTAACAAACAGAAATGGAGAATAAACTTTCTTGGGGAGATAAATAACATGCACATAGTTTTGTGAAGAGGTTGGGTAAGACAGCTTGGTGTTCACACCCAGGCCCAAAGAGACACTGCAGAGAGGTCTCATGTTGTCCAGCAGAGAGCAGACCTGACATCACTAAATGCACAGCAGTGACTTCAAGGGGGGCTGCATAAGAGTGTTTTTATCTTCTCTCCCATTGCCTGTACTTGTTGTGACACTAAGTACTAATTTTGAGGGATCAATTCTACAAACAGATGTTGAGGGATCCTTACACACATCTCAGTAGTTGTTGACAGTGTCACTGTCAGCTCTTCTTAAAGCCTGTCCCTGTCTGATTGCGAGATATGTGCAGATTCTACAGGAGGAGGAATACGAGCAGTGGCTGAAGAGACAACTGCTAGCTGAGAGCAGCATAGAAAACCGTGAGGAGCTGCTGCTGGACTCAGCTCAGAGGCTGGAGACCAATCTGACTCTGCTGGGTAGGAGAACTGACACATGGAGCACTCTTATACCTAAACTTGGAACCCTGGTTCTCACAGCGTGTTTATGGGTTCAGGTTCCACAGGTGTCCTGGACAGACTGCAGGAGGAGGTCCCAGAGACCATTGAATCTCTTCAGAGGGCTGGAATCAAAGTCTGGGTCCTCACTGGAGACAAAAAAGAAACGGCCATCAACATCGCCTTCGCCTGCAAGCTCCTGCACCCTAACGACCAGCTGCTGACAGTCAGCTGTGGAAGCAAGGTAAGAGCTGATGGAGAGTGTTCCCCTTTCACATCCAGACTGTTAAGTATTCTTTGTCCTCACTCTGCAGTTGCTGAACACTGTATTTTAGACTGATGTGTTCAGTGTGTTGCCTGGGTGTACAGAAAATGTTTTTACCCACGTGTAATTATGTTTTGAAAAAGTCCTGTTGCACTGTAGTCCAGGTCTGCATCCTCTGCAGTTTGATAACAGCATTTTACATCAAATATTCATTGATAGATTATGAAACTGGAAACAACAAATTAAAGGAGTTAGCACATGACAACAAACGAGCAGTAGCTTTTGTTGAATCAATCTCAGTGTGTTCACCTTCTGCTGTCAGCTTCTCCTGCTTCATGCATGTCATCCAAACAAAAGCTGACTGAGTTTATTGCACATTTATTTCACTACATACATGCAGTGAAATAAAAGTGTTTTATTTAGAACTGACAGATTTCTGTTCCATCAGGATGCATGTGCAGCTTTACTGAATGAGCTAAAAGAGCAGACTGAAGTGAGGGCAGCTGGGAATCTTCGGGAAGCCTCCTCAGACTTTGTGCTGGTCATCGACGGCAGCACGCTGGAGTGGGCCCTGCAGGAGGAGCTTAAGGGCGACTTCCTGGAGCTCAGCTGCGGGTGCAAAGCTGTCATTTGCTGCAGGTCCACTCCACTGCAGAAGAGCCAGGTGGTCCAGCTGATCCGAGACCAGCTTGGTGTCATGACCCTGGCTGTGGGTAAGCGCTTGATAATTTGAACTAAATTTCAAGTATAACTTTCATTGCAGCAGTCATTGTCCACAACAAACTGATGTAAATCACCATGTGAATAAGTAGATGTGAATGAAATCTTCTGTGACAGTTTACAATATGTGATATGTACAAACGTAAACATGAAGGGTAGTTAAGTGTTTCACATCAGGAAAGATAGTCACATCAGACCAGCAAACACTTTATGGGGACAAACTGAGAGTCAAGTTGTGCTGAGTGTTGGCCACAGACATGATGATGGCTCAGATTTGATCAGAAGAGTGACGGTTATTTTGACCTCCATTTTCCTGATATAGGAAATGGCATGGCTTCCTGCTTGCCAGCTAAACAGCTACGCTCACATAATCTGAGATATGCAGTCGCTGGGCTTGTACTTTTTCAGCACTGCTTGGTTTCAGTTCAATGGGATCTTACAGAGATCTGACATCAGAATCCAAGATGGCTGTCTTCCACATAAACAGTAGTTAAAGCTGTAGAATGTATTGTTTATTAGCACTTCTGTTATATTTAAGTTTTATCAAATCAAATGCAAACACATAGTACTGTGTAACTCATGTTGCAGTGTTACAGTATTGCATGTCCATTATCAATTCCATACTATAGCCTTTGAGTAATGTCTCAGTATTTCTGACTTGTTGATCTGGTGTGATGTCATTTCCAGCTCTGACGTACAGCAGCTTTATAGATGAGCATACACCTTACCACCCACAGTGTTATGATGTTTGAAATTGTTATTTAATTATTTATTTATCTTATTTTGTTTTGCTTTAAGGTGATGGAGCTAACGATGTAGGCATGATTCAGGTGGCGGACGTGGGCATCGGGATATCGGGGCAGGAGGGCATGCAGGTGAACAACCTTTAGAACTGCTAGCTTCTCTAAGTTCATGTCTCATTCTGGATATCAGCTTGTGTGTGATAGTATTTCATCATTACAGTTCCAGAAGAGACTAACAGAGCTGAAGAGCTCTGGTTTTCATGTGACTGTGTGTGAAGAATTGTGGTTCCTGAGTGTTGACGAGTCACCTCTCTGCAGGCCGTGATGTCCAGTGACTTTGCCATCTCCAGATTTAAACACCTCAGTAAACTGTTGCTGGTCCATGGACACTGGTGCTACAGGCGCCTCGCAAACATGATCCTTTACTTCTTTTACAAGAATGTGGTGAGAGTTTTTCACTTGACTAGTCTATGAAATGTGGCAATGTGAGTAAATAATAGCCTCCACATGCTTGATCTAATTCCTACAAAATGCTTTGCTAATGTAAGGTTAGGAGTGTTACTCACCTATCCCACTTCTCAATCACACAATGTTTACCACATAACTAACCTATGCAAATTGTTATTTATTGATTTAGTAGCCATAAGATCTTTCTCCTTAAAAGGGAAGGGGCCTTTCTTTTTCATTATATGTCAGCTACACTGCAGTCCCTGATATATAGAAGTGATACAATGTAACATTAAAAAAAAACATTAACATATACATATATTTTTTGTTTTGTTTTGTTTTCTTATTACAGCACCAGTCAGTCATGCTTTAATATTAAACTATTTAAAAAATACAGAAATAATTTCTCTCTGATAGATAGCCAATACTTACCAATGCCAATATGATCTCTATAAAAATACATTTTTTACTAAGGGTGCACTGACGATATTTAAAATAACTTTTGGCCAATAAGAGATACTGATACTCATCACGGCAATAAAGAAATCTTTTTAGTCTAAAATTAAATGAAACACAAATGAGTATATGTACTATAGTACATAAAGACACCACATGAATTTATTAACTACTTCTTCTTCTTCCTCTTCTTCCTCTTCCTATTCTTCCTCGTCCTCTTCCTCTTCTTCTTCTTCTTCTTCTTCTTCTTCTTCTATTTTATTTGCCAGTAGGGAACCAGCTTTTTGCTGCAGCCATAGTGGAATAGTTATCTGTTCATCCGAGCCATTTTGCTCATTGGACCAATACCAATATTTTTTTTAAAAATGGCCAATTCGTCTGATACCAATATGACTGCCATTAAATCATTTAGTCCTATCTTACATCCATCTTCAACACAGATGGGAATTATTAACAATGGCTTATCACTGAGGTTTGTTATTTGTTCATGTTGAAACAATACAAAACAAGAAAGAGTCTTAAATTTAATGTAATGCTTTTTTTTTTTTTTTTCTTTTTTTCCTGTTAGCTTAACATTGTGACTAAAGCTCTCACAATATGTTCCTGAGTCAGAGGCAGGTCTCTAATAATGTTCAGTTTCTCCTGATGTTTCTGACTAGAAACTACAATTGTAGTGTCCTGCAGGTGGAGCGCTCAGATTCTTCGGGTGTTTGGAGAATCCTCACTGCTGCCTGTGTCTGTGTCTGCAGATGTATGTCAATCTGCTGTTTTGGTATCAGTTCTTCTGTGGATTCTCTGGGGCTGTCATGAGCAACTCCTGGGTGCTCATCCTCTTCAACTTGATCTTCACCTCCGTTCCGCCTCTCATCTACGGCGTCCTGGACCAGGACCTGGCTGCAGAGACTCTGATGAATCTGCCAGAGCTCTACCAGATGGCACCGTACTCCAAGGTGAATGTGTTCCTGTCTCAGCCCTCATGTTGTTGTGTTTGATGTGAGATTTACAGATAGCAAATTTGAATGTAACAAATAGAACCTGCCGACTGTTTAATTCAACATAAGCAGACTGTTGTAAAACAACATTCAAGACATTTATGTGCAATATATGACAGCAGTTTTTCTTTCGTGTCACATGCGTTCAGGAGATTAAACATGGTGCAATCAGTCTGTGTTGTTTGTGATCTGACTCATGTTACCTGCAGGTCTATGTTCCCCGCATTTTCTGGATTACAGTCCTTGACGCATTTTATCAGAGCCTGGTGTGTTTCTTCATGCCTTACTTTGTAAGTACGCAAACACTGTTCCGGCTCAGAGCTGCTTCTCTGCTCGTTTTATTCTTCAGCCTGTCTGCTACTCCTGTCTTCTGAGTGTTCCCATGATTTTGCGATAAGATAAGATTGAAGATAAGGTTGTGTGTGTCAGGCACTTGCAGGATCGGATGTCGGGGAGCTGTCTTTTGGCTCTCCGATCAACACCTCAGCCTTGTTCATCATCCTGCTGCACCAAGTCCTGGAGTGTAACACTCTGGTAAGACCATCTCAGCTGCTGCAGATGTTTGTCATTGACGTGATGAATTTGCCCCAAAGTTGAAGCATATTGGAGGGCACACATGGGGAACTGACCTACTGCATGTTCTTTCGTAGACATGGATTCATGTGCTGGTGCTCCTGTTCAGTATTGGCTCCTATTTTGGCTTTGTGGTGCTCTTCAGTCTGTTCTGCGTGACCTGCAGCCCCCCCACCAATCCTCTGGGAGTGGAAACACTCCAGTTGTCCCAGCCGCTCTTCTACTTCATCTGCGCACTGACTACTGTGACAGCTCTGTTACCCAGGTACAAACAACAACACAGACACTGGATACTGCTCAGGGGGAAACCCACAATTTCCCATAAATTCTTTCAGAATCAGAATCAGATTTAATGGTCAAGTTAGTACATACAAACAAGGAATTTGACTCTGGTTCAACTTCGCTTTCGCGGTACAAAATACACAAAATAGAATTAAATAAATAGATTAAAGATAGAGTAGTGGGGCACTAAAATAAATAAAAAAAATTTTTTTTCCTAAATTCTACTTTTCTGTTTTAGCTTGTAGACTGGTTGAAAATATTAGTTTTAAGGAATTGCATTCTATTAAAATTTGTTTCATTATTTTACATTCAATCTTACTAATTATTTAATGTGAAGACTAAAAGCTACTGTACAATTAAATGGACTGTTCAACCCAAAATTAAGTCTCCATTCTCCTCCTCCTCCTGATGTCCTGTTAATCATCTAGATAGTTTTGAAAATGTACTTATGCATGCTAATACACGATCTATGTTTATATGTTTATTTATTTTTAAGTGAAATGTCCCTTTAATATTTTGAGTACTGCTGTAGTTTGACGAGGGTAACTCATGACAGGGTTTTAGGCACAAATGCAGACCATGGAGGAAGAGCACAATGCATACAGTACTGTTATGAGGTGAGGCAAACTTACAGGCTGAAAGGCAAGTCAAAAAGATATGAAAAGGTCCAAAACACAAGAGGCAAGAACAAAACCAAAACACTGGAATGACAGAACAATTTTTCAATCTAAGTAAGCCTTATTTCCCCAAGTTTTTGAATAAAAAATTTCAAGAAATGCATCTTTTTATGTTTGTTTCTTGTCTTTAAAAATAACTCTGGAATGGACCATTTAGCTCAACATGGCTATATGAACCTTTGTTTTTTCACCACTAACAGCCTTCAAAATATTGTTGGAAGTGTCTGGCAATATTGAGTAGCTACCTACACTGAAACACCTTTTTTTTTTTATTCAATACTGTAAAGATACTTTATAAAACAGTACTACACCATCTCTGCTTATTTACACAAAACACTGCAAAGCCATCATAATGCTGCTTCACAGTGTTGTTTTTTTGTTTTTTTTTAGCCAGTGTTTTGCGATGAAAGAGGACTGACACGTGTGACACAGCAGTGTTGGAGTCTAGTGTGCCGTTTTACGCTCATTTCGACCAGTGCTTCGTAAACAATCAATAACTCACTGATAAAAATCATTAACTGTTTCTTTTATGGGGCAGATGATCTCATCCTGTGCTCGGAGGGTGAATATCCCATAAAATCCCTTGTTGTCCCCACAGTTTGTGAAAATTTCTAATTTTTTTTCCTCCTTGCTTGAGTAAACAGCTAATTGCTGATAGCTGCTTCTGAATCTCTGTAGTGGGTTGCACTCAACGAAACTTCAGTGTCTCACAGGCCAAACAAATCATGACCCCTATTACGCCTCTGACGTTTACATTGACTGCAAAGTGCAACAGAGGTGCAACTGGCCTTTGACAAATAGGCTCTGTAAAAAGAGGTATTGTGGTAAAAGACTAACACACTGTAATTGAAGCCATGGCATTACAGTTTGTGAAACATCATATTGATATTGCACATCAAAGCAGAAACCATCAACAGTGTTCAGTTAGTTATCACACACAGTGGCAACATTTTGACGAGTGTCCAGTATATGAAGTGGCTGTCCTGTGTGCTGTCATCTGCAGGCTGATATGTCGCACTTTGAGCAACACCTTTCACCCCTCTGCTGCTCAGAGATCAGCTCAGATTGGTGAGGCGGATTCAGAGAAGTACCGCAGGAGAATGCAGCGCTGGAACCAGAAACAGGCTGAAATCAAGAGGCTACGTGTGTGTGCCGACAACCCCGGCCTGGAGCACAGCACAGCCTCGGTGGTTTCATGACCTCTGTCCGCAGCAGAGTCACACCAGTGTTGGAATGGGCCCGGAAAAAAAAAATTGTAGGCTCAGAAAAGACTAATGTTCCACTTACCAGCTGTTTATGGACTCTGCTGAAAGACTGCTTTTTTTCTCTGTTTTCACTGGAAAATGTTCCATTTACTGAATGAATCAGACTGCTGAAATGTCAATAAGCGTTTATAGGAACAAAAGCTATGAAAAATGATCATAATGTAGAAGTGTGTGGAGAAATTGCTGCTTTTGAAGGAGCTGTACAGTGTGCATGGTTTGAATATCAGGGAGATGTTCAACGGTAGCCTCTACTGGCCTCCAGTTTTTGGTAACAAGGTGAGCCACCAGAATGAAGCAGGCAGGACATCTGCAGGGTTGATGTTTATTATCAGGGATACTATCAGTGGAGGCATCCACACCTGGCACTGAAAAACTCTTTTGTTTTTGCACTCTTCTAAATTCAGTGCATTCGATGCACATCCAAAGTGGTAATCAAAATCAAAGTTTGAAGATTTGATGCAGGTTCATCAGGGCTTGTATCAGGCAATATAATATTCACCATCATGTTCATTAGTGTATAATCACCTGGAACTAACACACCTTGTGTTTTCATTACCTGACGTTGAGCCTGTACATTGATTACATCAACAGAGGAAGCAGGTCTTTAGTCTTTTTATATTTGTATAGTCTTTTTAGTCTTTAAAATACCCCTTAATGGGAAAACCAAACGTAGGGTGTTTCTCAGTCAAGTCGAGTCAAGCAAATGCCAGCAATGGCCTCACACATTTAGAATATCCTCTGAAGTGCCCGCAGTCCTGTGC
The DNA here is from genome assembly GCA_001698575.1 of Mola mola. Classification (NCBI taxonomy): domain Eukaryota; kingdom Metazoa; phylum Chordata; class Actinopteri; order Tetraodontiformes; family Molidae; genus Mola; species Mola mola. Next base: position 857,955 of record KV751388.1, on the reverse strand, counting down.
ACACAAAGGCTTAGCAGGTGAACCTTTTATAAAATCCATCTTAATCCAGTTCAGAAGGTGTTTGCTAGATGCCATAAGATATAGGTAAGAAGAAGACGAAGACTCGCTTGTTCCATTGTGTTTTCCTCGGAAGGAGTCTCCAGCCTCTCCAGCAAGTTTTACCTCTGTTGCTACAAATCAAGTTTACTAGGCTGTTTTTGCACTGTTCTACTGATGATATTGTTCTCTGGCCTCACTAGTTTCCAATTATAGGGAGGCAAAGTCCTTTCCATCCACTGCGGAACCTTATTTCAAAAAGAATATGTGCGGAAGAGAGAAGACAAAGAAGACAAAGAGACAAATTACCATTCTAATATAGTTTGAATTAAACATGATGTTTGGTTAAAAGATCATGTTTGAATCTAAAGAAAGTTGTGGTTTGTCTTTTTTTTAAATAATAGACGGATAATACATCTTAAGGAATCATAAGCACACAGAGTTGTCATGTGATTGAGTGAAATCTGGTGAAAACGTGCCAACTGTGCATGCTGATTGCGACATACTCTGCCAGACAACGTAGCTCATGGAGTGCTTTCACAACTACCATCAATATGACAAACTACCACTTTCTTGAATTGCAAAATTCTGCCTGACAAACATCAGACCAAAGAGGAACGTAATGTATTTGTCTTGCACTAATAATACATATTGTTTCCTAAACAAGGTCTTTCAGGGGACACTGAAGGGGTCGAGCCTTGTCTCTTCATTTCTGTCTATGTAAACAGTTAGTAGTATCCTCAGATAACCTGTGAAGGTCCTCAAAGGGAAGTCTGCACCCGTACCTTTACTCTCATGTGTTTAATATTTAAAAATGTCCGCATTGCATTACCTCTTACTACACAGTGCATTCTACAAAACGTCATGGTTCATCTGTGAAAAATCCCCCAGGTTTCAATCCAATGAATCTGACTAAATCATGCAGAAGCATTGGTAAAACTTGTTTGTTTCAATTGTGGCTTCATATCATCATTCGGAGGGTCAGTGTCGTGCATGTTTGGAGAAATTTCAGAAAAAACATTTCAGACCGTTTCAGACCATGGTTTTTGTTACATATTTTTTTTTTTTTTTGAAATGATTCTTTTTCAGATTGTTAATGAAATGCAATCATTACTATTTTTGAAAATTTTTGAGATTTATTAAGATTAGATTTAAGTAAATGGAGCATCCATCCATGCTGCGACTGTGTACACCAGTAGCAGTGCTCGTCTCTGGCTTTTATTCTGTCAGTTTTGGTGCTGGAGGACCCAGAACTCAGCTTGAGATCTTAAATGTACCGTAAAATAGAGAGATGAACAAGAGCAAAATCAGCGCACTCTGGATGATTACCAAGGTAATAATCAAATAAAATAAAATAAAGGAGGAAATATAAGTCAGCGATGTAGACCTTGTTGGTGCAGCCCTGAGAAGAACACTGATCCAACATGTCCGCACTTTGAAGTGACATATGTTCGTGAAGGTTCTCAGTCATCCAGGTCATCTTGATCTCGGAGTGTTTAGTAGGAAGCAACTGGACTTCTTATCTTGTTTGAAAATCTTTGAATATCTTGTTTTCAAACAAGATAAGAAGTCCAGTTGCTTCCTACTAAACATTCCGAGAACTTTGAAGTGACCTTATGCCCAACTCTTAAGCCCTAATGTTGACACACTATGTTCAAAAGTCAACCTTTCTTC
>KV751388.1:832414-856224 GCA_001698575.1 Mola mola | reverse complement strand
ATTAATTCGCTGACCTGATTCAAGCCTTTGTACTGTTTCAGATGTTGCAATTAACTGATTGTTCCATGTGCAATATATGCTGATATCATCGTTACAGCCTAAAAGTTGTCTATATTAAGGCAGCTGGACAACTTGGTAATACTTCAGCCTATTGTTTTGCTCTACATTGGAATGATAATCAAACAGGGTTTAACTGTGACTTCCTTAAGTATGATCCAATCCTCCAGCTAGAGCTGACTCTTCATTCACTCCTCTCGCTGAAACAAGTTTGCTTCCCATGCAAAAGGATCCAGCTGACTATCCAGCCCTATGTATCCAGGCTGGATACATAGGGCAGAGATTAAATTATACATACTACTGCTACTTAAACCTGAACAAAGGAAGACTTAAACCTAACAAAGGAATTAGAATATTTTTGGAGACACTAATGGATCACAAGTATATAAAAGTAAAGAACACTGATTAAGAAATAAGGTAACTGCCTCATCAAGATAAATTAGAAAGTGAAGACTTCTAGCTACCTAAAGCCCTTTTTGTTCAGGCATCTTGAATTGCTTAAGACAGACATTTGAATGTGGTCATACCAGTATTTAAAAAAAATATATATTTTAAAATTGTATTCTACAGTGAGGCCATTTTAACAATAACACCCACAGTGTGGTGATGAACCTTGTACTGTGATTACAGCTGTTTTGCCACTCTGTCAGGTTGTTACTAGGGCAAAGACAGCACAAAGAGATGGGAAGAGTTACAGCCCACATGCACACAGACATTAAAAAAAAATAAAAAACGAGTGCCACCATGTGGCGCTAGCACTGATTAAATCCCTAGGCTGTTGCCAACTTCTGCATCTGATTTGTGATATTAGTATTCAGGAAACTTAAAAGCATCAAGTACACTTAAAATAACTTTTAAACTATTTCAGTTAGAAGTCAAAACCTTAAAAAGATCCCTATCTCCTAATTTTGAAGACTCCACAATCCTGACCAAGGTGCAGTTAATCTTCAGGGAAGACTGAGACAGAGAGCCAGACTGTCAGCCCTCAGGGGGTGGGGGTAAAAATGTAATAAATGCATTTTAAGAATTATTTCTGCGCTTATCTATAGCCTATATGTATTTATTTCATTTATGTTTTTTGACATTTATTTATGTTTTATGGTAGTGAGGTAGTTGGTCCTTCCTCATTTTAAACCTGGATGCAGCAGTGTGCAGGAAACTATAAATACATTTTTAGCACTTTAATTTGAAATTTAATTGTTTTAAAATTTGTGTTTATTTATTTTGACTTTATTTTAGATTTTTTTTAAACTTAATATTTTGTAATATTTTGTTCCTCCATTCTATGAGTGAGTTGTGGCGATTTAAAGGGAAAGCACAGAAACATCTTTCAAAGTCTCAGTAGGCGTGCCGGAGCAGCTTTCACTTCTGCCTTCTGCTACCTCACTTTGAGTTCAGCTGATGGTGGCTGACTGTTTACTGACTGCTGGCTGTCAAGATATGAGCCTATACAGTGACAGGTCTGCGAAGGACATGGGGGACGAGCTGGAGACGTTGAGGTAAGACAGTCCAGGATCAGAGGAATTGTGTTCTCCACCTTTTCAGAGAAATTATTGTTCTCTTGAAGTCTAGAACGTGTTTATACTTTTAGTTATTCCCTGTTCTCATATAGGCCTCTGTGTGATTTATGTTGAGATAAAGTTATACAGTGTTTTGTAAAAGTCCTCTGACATTAGTGTCATAAATTGCAGCACTTTTCGTTTTCTTTACCGGAACAATTTAAAGAGTAGATTTTGGTTTGAGTTTCACAGTTGGACTTTAAGGGCTGAATTTTGATTATCAAGCTTGTGATATTCTGCTCTTGTCAAGCTGTAATATTTTTCCTGCCATATATGTAAAAGTGCTTCAACGTCAAGGTTCAATGAACATCATATTTATTATTTATATACCAGCTGATATATTGACTGTGTGATAATATGTCGATTAACTGGTAATTTTTCAGGAGAGGCTTCTGTAATATAAAAAAAATGTACATGTTGAACATGCATGGCTTTGATTTGAAGGCGCTGATGAAAATCTTCTTACTCATATACTCTTACTCACTTTTTCTCTTTTTCACTAAAATACTATGATTGTACTTACCACTGGTGGCACAAAACCTTCTGTAGGTGAAATATAATAAAGAGCCCTCTACAGTATCGATATCTGAAAACAGCCCCTCCAGTGAAGAAAACTCGACACAGTGCATAAATGTTTTAAAACAAAAATTGGCTGTGCCTTTAAGTGTTTAGATAGTTACATTTTCCTGTATGTTTTATGGCAGAGAATTAGCCTCATAGTTAAATCTGAATCACATACTAAAATATTTCTAATCTTACGAGGTCGGAACTGCTTGACCATGAAATATATGTGTTGGTGTGTTTCATTTTCTTTCTGTATAGAATCCTTTCTGTTGGTTTGCCAAATGTTCTCAGTATCAGACAGGATCATACATCCATGTGTATGTTCCCTCAGATCATTTATGTTCAAATATTAGCTGCTGGTGGTGTGGTTAGATCCTTCTTTGGTAGGATGTCATTAGAGGTCAGTTCCTGCAGAGGAGGTTAGACTCCTCCCTAGCATTCAGACAAAACACAGTGGAGTAAACTAGTGAGTGTGTGTCACTGAAAATGTACACCAATTTTAAAAGACCCACAGAGCATCATGCACACAGGATTGTTGGTCCTTCTGTGTAGTCCTCAGTATGTTAAGCTTCCATACAGGATGAACTGATTAATCTTTAAGATACACAAATAGCATTTAGTCACATTTCATTTGTATATTGTGTTTATTTTCTCGTCATTTTTGACACATTCTCTGCAACTCTTACATATACAATACAAATAGGAACTTTCCCATCCCCTGTGTTTCCTTGCATCTGCCCTGCACTCTGGGTTTGGTTTAATCTTCTTTTCCTCTTTGACCCTCTGGAAGCCTGATCTTTACCAGAAATTATAGTGTAGCTTCAGACAGCATCCAGCTCATGTCATTGTTCATCAGTGTGGACACATGTGAACTAAGCTGTGGAACAGCCTGTAGCTCTACATGTCATAAAAATCAAAGAGGAGGAGGAGCGGTAGAAAATCCCAGAGGCACTCTGGAGACTTGCATGCTGGTGTGGCAACATGTTTATGGTCCAGCTTTCCCCGCTCATTTCACTGCTGTATTGAGTTATCTATTATGTCTTGTCCCCAGCTGGTACCACTGTGACCTCTCCCGCCATGCTGCAGAGGCCCTTCTTTTGTCCAACGGGAAAGATGGAAGTTATCTCTTGAGAAACAGCAATGATGGTCCAGGCTGCTACGCCCTGTCGGTCAGGTTAGTCATCACTCTCAAAGATACAAACACATCTTGGGTTTTTCTTGGTTAGCTTACTGTAAATGACTTGCTATGAAACTGAACTCTGTTTAGACCAAAATGTGATTCTTGGACCAAGTTATGAAAAATATCAAGTGCTGAAGCCTAATCAGATTCATAAATTTGACAATTTAATCTGTGATATAAAGGCAATGACTTAAATTTGAGTTTGACTAACTTTTAACTTCTTTGTTGACCACTTGAACACAGGGCCAAGGATTCCGTCAAGCATTTTCACGTTACACGCAAAGACAATGGCTACGTGTTTGGATTTAATGAGTTTCCATCCCTGCAGGACTTTGTCAACCACTTCGCTAACCAGCCTCTGCTGGGCAGTGATGCAGGTAAGCCAATTGTCAGATCTTCACCCACCACCACACAGCAGGTCGCCAGCTGTTTAGTAAAGGTCTCTTCAGTACTCTAAAGTGAGAATATTTTTGGTGTCTTAGTGGTCAAACCACAACTTGTTCCAATACAACTTTGAGTTATAAATGTGGGAAAGGCTCAAAACAAAACAAGCAGATGTTTGAAATTAGTTTTATTACATCACTGATACACAGCTAGAAGTATAGCCATCTCCAGATATGGGTGCAGAGGGCTGTTAAGTGTGTTGGTGAGCTGTTAGAGACACATCACCAGAGCTGATGGAGGTCTCAGAGTGCAGTCGATTAGTATCTCACTTTGCTTTCACAAAACCATAATTGTGAAACTCTAAAGCTGTTTCTGCATATTCAACTTCACCTGTGTGAGTTTGGTCATGAACAGTGGTTTGTTTTTGTGAGAGCTTTTAGTGTGGCGATACAGAGCACTCCTCACAGATGTGGCATCACTCCTTCACACTGTTTCACTTCCGCATTCCAACTGTTTGAAGTAATCACAGCAGATTTGCAGAACTCCTACTTGTGACAATAGCTTGAAGGGAACTAATGACTGTTCTAAAACAGAAATACCACTTTGATTTGTTATTTCATAAGCTGTTTGTTCCAAATAAAGATCAAATCTAAACAAATGAGTACATCATGAGTCTCTGCCTTCTGATGCTTTACTGCAATGACAAAGCTGAGGGACCTTTCAATGAGAACATCTGTTAGTTTCACTGACTAATAACTCATGAGAGCAGTTTAGAATATTTGTTTATGATAGGGTTGTCATGGATTTTGAGGTGCAAAGTGTCCATAAACGATTCTTGTCTTGTAAAGAGAATTTGCAAATATGTGTACAGGGTTAGAGTTGATAGTTAAATTTTTGACCACTCACTCCCACCTACAGCAAAACAAAACTATTTCTATGAAATTTAAACAGCCACAAATCTTCCCTTTACTTACAATCTGACTTTCTCCTGATCACATGCAGTTATGCAAACAAACTTGCCGTTTCTTGAAGGCAGTAGTGTGCACATGACATAATTTGCATTAATTATTACATTACGTCCCAGCATTGTTATAAAAATCATTCCATATTTCTAAATTCCATAAGAAAAGCCCACTTGTTGTGTTTCGGCTGCTGTACCCTCTGACCTCCCATGTGCCTCTGCACTAGGAACCCTCATTGTGCTCAAGTGTCCGTACCCATGGCTTGTGGAGGAGCCGTCCATCTACGAGTCTGTGCGAGTTCATACAGCCATACAGACGGGACGCACCGAAAGGGACCTTGTGCCCATTGCCCCATCGGTATGACACGCTCTGCCCACCCAGCTTATACCAAACTCTATCAAACCCAGATTTGATGTGGTGTGAACAAAGAAATCATTTTAACAAAAGTTTAATTCATTACAGCATGGGTATTAGATTGATAGTTTTATTAATTGTTTCAAACATTCAACTCACTAAAGTACTTCTTTGTTAGCTGATTTCTCCAATGTCCAATCATAGTGTGTAACAAAGCTGACAAGCTGTGGAGAGTCCTCTGAGCTTATTTAAGATCACACCTGTCAGAAATGAATGAATGAATGTTTTTCTGTTCTAATATTAGTATTTGTTGATTTTATGTTTTACTAACTTTTAGTAAACTAAACTTACTGTGGCAGTAAGACTGCGTGGAATGGGCATTGTCAATCATCAATATTGTTTTTAATGGTTTCTTTACCATGAAATACACAGTCAGTGCTCGTCCTTCATCCATGTGTTTGGAATTAATCACCTGCTGACAACGCTGAGTTTTTACTTCAAAAACTGTGGCTCAGTCTTCAAAACACAGTCTTTAAACATCGTAACAATTTCTTATCGTCTATATCATGGATCTAGCCATCAAAACATATTCAGAAAATTGAATTCTTAAAAGTTAATAATGTTACATGTTTAACTGGATTGGAGCTTTTTAAATTTTACAAATTTGAAATGTAATAAATGGTATATAGTTTACTGTGCAGTGAGTAAGTCATAGGTCACCATTAGCTTTGTTGTTTTAGAAAAAGATTAATGACCATCCATACTTTTTTGAGTCTCTTTATTACGAAACAACCAGGAAATACAACAAATATGTACACACACACACCTTTAATTGCAAAAGTTACTTGGCCCATTGAGTGTGATTCAGTGCATCTTGAACTCTTTGGGGAAATGGTCTTGTCCATTTAATAAACTTCATGTTTATTACCAGGCTTATTTCAGCACTTTCCTCAGTCCTTCTTTAGATGTAGGCATTTATGTCTTTTATTTCTTGCTCTATCCTGGTGATCCCAGACTGTATCTATAATATTCAGGTCTGGCCTCTGTGGAGGCCAGTCCATAAATACCAGTTCTTGGGTATTTTCCTTTGAAAGTTGCCTTGCTGATGAAAAATTTTGATTTTGTGTGATCTTTAAATTTTGAATGGAATGATGTGATTGAAAATTGGTCTGATATAATAGCAAGCTTCCAATGGGTTAAACATGTACAAGATGTATATGTAATGCTCAACACAATAAGAAGCTTTTACCATGTTGAATAGACCTGGTGTAATAGACAAGGTATTAATGTAAATGTCCTGTATTTATATAGCGCTCTTCTAGTCATTGTTGACCACTCAAAGCGCTTTACACCACAGGTTTTGCATTCACCCATTCACACACACATTCATACACTGATGGCGCAGCATCAGGAGCAATTTGGGGTTCAGTGTCTTGCTCAAGGACACTTCGACATGTTGACTGCAGGCTCTGGGATCGAACCAGGAACCTTCCGATCACTGGACGACCGCTCTACCATCTGAGCCACAGCCACCCCTATTAGTGCAGGAAATCTTATCTCATCTGCCCAACAGAGTTCAACACATGCTAAGGTTACACTAAATACTTGGAATTTAGCCTGTATAAGCTGTTTTCTTTAATACTGCATGCATATTTCATATATTTTGTGGTTTGATTAAAATAAAGGCTATGAGAAATAAGTAGGTATGGTCATTACAACATTGTTAAAAAAACAAATCTAATGGTGACCTAAGACTTTTGCACAGTAGTATGCATAAACACCATTTTGGTTAAAAGGCAACCACATCTTCACAAGTGAATTAGGACTTATTCATTTATTTGTTTATTTTTATACATGCTCTTCACTGGAGGAAAAATCTGAACAAGGGATTGAAGTTTAGGCTACCATCTGGGAAAAATAATCACGCTGAGACCTTGAGTTACAGTAACTTTATTTTTGTCTTTGAGGTATCATTGATGTCAGCACTTCATTCATTGTAGAATGATATTTCCATCTCTTTCCAGCTGGGCACAAAGGAAGGCTATCTGGTGAAAAAAGGGGCAATAGTGAAGGTAAGAGTGAAATGGAATGATCAGAAGTTAGCAAACACTACAGGTCATCATTAATGTTTACATCCCTCCTTGTCAAAAGCATGACCCTGTCTACCATGAATAGATGTATGTTTCCTTTGGAGCAATGACGCATGTTTTTCAAAGGTATTGGCTTTTTGAACACAAAAAGTGAAGTTCTATGTAGTTCCATGACATTGGAGAAGAGAAGGCAGATGTCTACAGCTGGTATCTCCAGAACTGAACAACTCACACAGAACTATCTCGACGATAAACCGAACTGCAGGGAAAAACCGTTATATCTTTGACTATTAAAATGTAAAGGAACAGTCTCATGTAGAACCGTGTGGTCCTGTTAGGTAATTTGCTACCAAATTTTTCTGTAGAACTGGAAACAGAGGTGGTTCACACTCAACAGATATGAATTCAAATACTTCAAAGACAAAATGGTAAGTGTCTTCATTCACTTGTCTATTCATTTTCCTACTTAATTTTTTCTTTGTTGTAATTGTGAGGATTTGCATTTGCAAGTTACAGATACTTACTAACACACAAGACAAAAGGCAGTTTATTTGGACGTCGGTGTGTGATGTTTGGTAGTTTTGTGTGATATAAACTGTGGAATGTGTGTTGCAGTGTGAGGAGCCCATTCGAACCCTGGACTTGAGGGCTTGCTCCGCAGTCCAGTTTGACTACTCCCAGGACAGAGTAAACTGCTTCTGGTAAGTCAGTAATCAGCACTGAGACAGTTCTGCTCCCAGTAATTTGGATATGTTAACTAAACCACACATGTTTCTTTGGTCCTTCAATGAGAGCTTGACTCATCAATTAAAATGAAGTAACATGAGACAGATTACAATAAAAAAACAAACAAAAATCAGTAAAATGAAAAATATATACATAAGATATACACAGTATAAAGTACATACATGAAATTGATGGGACAGAAGACTCTCTGACAACATAGATAATTCAGGGGTTTTCAGGGTTGTACAATGAAGTAAACAGGAACTGCCCCTCTTTTATACATTCAGAGTTAAGTCCTGTAGAATAAAAAAAAGAAGAAGGGTCTTCTGGATCTCAGCAATTTTTGACCTTACCTCTATTTTGTTAGTTAGGGTGGTGCAAGATCTAGGCACATAATAGGGCACAATGTGCAAAGGGCTTGTAGTTAAAGTCTTATTCATAGGTATGTTTTGGCCATAACATTTATTAAATGTGTCCTCTCCCATTCTCTTTTTTGGATGGCAGCAGTTGGATCGAATGTTCATTGATTTATGACGAGATTGAACAATTACACACAGTCAAAGATCTGTAAAGGTTTCGTTTCGTTTCGTTTCGTTTTCTGCCGCTTATCCGGGTCCGGGTCGCGGGGGTAACAGCCTGAGCAGGGACATCCAGACGCTCCTCTCCCCAGCCACTTCCACCAACTCCTCCGGGGGGACACCAAGACGTTCCCAAGCCAGCCGAGAGATGTAATCTCTCCAGCGTGTCCTTGGTCTGCCCCGGGGTCTCCTCCCGGATGGGCATGCCCGAAACACCTCCCCAGGGAGACGTCCAGGAGGCATCCTGACCAGATGCCCGAACCACCTCAACTGGCTCCTCTCAACGCGGAGGAGCAGCGGCTCTACTCTGAGCTCCTCCCGGATGTCCGTGCTCCTCACCCTATCTCTAAGGCTGAGCCCAGCCACCCTGCGAAGGAAGCTCATTTCGGCCGCTTGTATTCGCGATCTCATTCTTTCGGTCACTACCCAGAGCTCATGACCATAGGTGAGAGTTGGGACGTAGATTGACCTGTAAATTGAAAGCTTTGCCTTCTGGCTCAGCTCTCTCTTCACCACAACGGACCGCTTCAGCGTCCGCATCACTGCCGACGCTGCTCCAATCCGTCTGTCAATCTCCCGCTCCATTTTCCCCTCACTCGTGAACAAGACCCCGAGATACTTGAACTCCTCCACTTGGGGAAGCGACTCTCCCCCGACCCAGAGTGGGCAATCCACCCTTTTCCGGCTAAGAACCATGGCCTCAGATTTAGAGGTGCTGATTCTCATCCCCGCCGCTTGACACTCAGCTGCAAACCGTCCCAGTGAGAGCTGGAGGTCACTGTTCGATGAGGCCAACAGGACCACGTCATCTGCAAATAGCAGAGACGGAATCCGGAGGCCACCGAACCCGACTCCCTCCGCCGCTTGGCTGCGCCTAGAAATTCTGTCCATAAAAATTATGAACAGAACCGGTGACAAAGGACAGCCTTGGCGGAGACCAACCCTGACTGGGAACGGGTCTGACTTACTGCCGGCAATGCGAACCAAGCTCTGACTCCGACAATACAGAGATTGAATAGCCCGTAACAAAAGGCCATCTACCCCATACTCCCGGAGCACCCCCCACAGGATACCTTGGGGGACACGGTCATAAGCCTTCTCCAGATCCACAAAACACATGTGGACTGGTTGGGCAAACTCCCATGCCCCCTCCAGTACCCTCGTGAGGGTATAGAGCTGGTCCAGTGTTCCACGGCCAGGACGAAAACCACATTGCTCCTCTTGAATCCGAGGTTCAACTAGCAGCCGCACTCTCCTCTCCAGCACCCTGGAGTAGACCTTCCCAGGGAGGCTGAGGAGTGTGATTCCCCGGTAGTTGGAACACACCCTCTGGTCCCCCTTCTTGAAAAGGGGGACAACCACACCTGTCTGCCACTCCAAAGGCACAGTCCCCGATGTCCACGCAATGTTGCAGAGGCGTGTCAACCATGACAGCCCTACAACATCCAGAGCCTTCAGGAGCTCGGGACGGATCTCATCAACCCCCGGGGCGCTGCCGCTGCGGAGTTGTTTGACAGCCCCGGCGACCTCGACCCCAGTGATGGGAGGGCCCAGCCCAAAGTCCTCCGGCTCTGCCTCTTCTTCAGAATGCGTGTTGGTGGGATTGAGGAGATCTTCGAAGTATTCCTTCCACCGCCGAACTATAGACTCAGTTGAGGTCAGCAACTCCCCTCCCACACCGAAGACCGTGTGGACGGGGTTCCGCTTTCCCCTCCTGAGTCGCCGAACAGTTTGCCAGAATTTCTTCGGCGCCGACTGGAAGTCTTGTTCCATGGCCTCACCAAACTCCTCCCACACCCGGGTTTTTGCCTCAGTGACCACCCGAGCCGCAGATCGCTTGGCCTGCCGGTAGCTGTCTGCTGCCTCGGGAGTCCCACAGGCCAACCATGACCTGTAAGTCTCCTTCTTCAGCTTGACGGCCCCTTTCACCTCTGGTGTCCACCAGCGGGTCCTGGGATTACCGCCACGACTAGCACCAGCGACCTTGCTACCACAGCTTCGAGCAGCCGCCTCGACAATGGCAGCGCGGAACATGGCCCACTCAGACTCCATGCTCCCCACTACCTCCGGGATGTGGTTGAAGCTCCTCCGGAGGTGGGAGTTGAAGACCATTTTCACAGGGTCCTCAGCCAGACGTTCCCAGCAGACCCTCACTATTCGCTTGGGCCTACCTGGTCTGTCCGGCTTCTTCCCCCGCCACCTGATCCAACTCACCACCAGGTGGTGATCAGTTGACAGCTCTGCTCCTCTCTTTACCCGAGTGTCCAGCACATACGGTCGCAGATCAGATGATACGACTACAAAGTCAATCATTGACTGTCGACCTAGGGTGTCCTGGTGCCAAGTGCACTTATGGACACTCTTATGGCTGAACATGGTGTTAGTTATGGACAAACTGTGACTAGCACAGAAATCCAATAACTGAACACCACTCGGGTTCAGATCGGGCAGTCCGTTCCTCCCAATCACACCCCTCCAGGTCTCGCTGTCATTGCCCACATGAGCGTTGAAGTCTCCCAGTAGGACGATGGAGTCCCCAGTAGGGGCACTCTCCAGTACCTTTTCCAAGGACTCCAAAAAGGGTGGGTACTCTGAACTGCTATTTGGCGCATAGGCACAAACCACAGTCAGGTCCCGTTCCCCAACCCGAAGGCGCAGGGAAGCAACCCTTTCGTCCACGGGGGTAAACTCCAACACATTGGCTGAGAGCCGGGGAGCTATTAATAAGCCCCCGCCTGCTCTCCGCCTCTCACCTGGGACAACTCCAGCATAGAACAGAGTCCAACCCCTCTCAAGAAGACTGGTTCCAGAACCTGAACTGTGCGTTGAGGTTAGGCCGACTATATCTAGCCGGTATCTCTCAACCTCACGCACAAGCTCAGGTTCCTTCCCCATCAGAGAGGTAACATTCCATGTTCCGATAGCCAGCTTCAGCAACCGGGGATCGGACCGCCAAGGCCCCTGCCTTTGACTGCCACCCGATCCACATAGCACCGGACCTCTATGGTTCCTCCTGTGGGTGGTGGGCCCACATGAGGACGGACCCATGTTTCCTTTTCAGGCTGAGCCCGACCGGACCCCATGGAAAAAGGCCCGGCCACCAGGCGCTCACCTACGGACCCCTTCCCCAGGCCTGGCTCCAGGGCGGGGTCCCGGTATCCCTCCGGGCAGGGTACACAAGTCCTTGTTATTATTCACCATCATAGAAGTCTTTGAACCGCACTTTGTCTGGCCCCTCACCTAAGACCAATTTGCCTTGGGTGACCCTACCAGGGGCAAACAGCCCCCGACAACATAGCTCCTAGGATCATTAGGGCACCCAAACCCCTCCACCACGGTAAGGTGGCGGTTCCAGGAGGGGATCTGTAAAGGTGTTTGGAGTAAAGCTGAAAGATTGTTCTTGATGCAGTGGCATGGCTGTAGTATGTAGAGTGTAAACATGTTGTAAACTCGCCTATGTAGGTACATTTAGTATCTAAATATCACCCCTTTAAATAGCAGAGAAAACACTGTGCAATAGACTTTAGAGCTTATGTTGGGTATCTTAATAATAACTAAATAAATTGATAATAAACGTTTGGTTTAGACTTGCTCGTCATGTTAAGTTTCACAAGATGACTTTTGTTCTGAATCTGTTTCTGAATTGTTCTAAATCTGTTTGTTCTGAATTTACGCTATGTGAATAAAATTAATCTGACTTGACTTTAGGCCAGGTAACAGAAACCTGTTAACAATACACCTGGCCTTACCACATATAAAAAAAAAAAAAAAAAAAAGAAAACAAAACCAATTGTTGCCCAGATGGGAGGGAGTATATTTACTACTTAAAAACTGTGGTTGCTTGGTGTGAAAATGGCAATTGTGTCGGTCAGAAACTAATAATCGCAATTGCACTGTGATGCTGTGATGCAGTTGTGTTTAACATGTGTCATGCTAAAAAAAAACTGCCCTAAACCGTATTTTTGTTCAGTTTTGTGAGCTTTTTACACAATTCTTGCTAAATGTTGCTAACCACAAGCATGGTTGAGAGCATTAACACACCTTCAGTGATGAATGACAAGTGGTGGTGCCATTTATTGGCCTGCAGTGAGTCTTCACATCAAAAAGAGAACTAAATAATCAAATACTCGGTCAATATAAAATGTGGGTCACATATCTTTAAAAAAAGCAATTATGACAACAGAATATAAACAACCACAAACAATGAAAATGTACTTAGAGTATATGGCATAGTGAGTATGCGATAGGGACGCTAATACAATATGTGTCAGATGAGACCAATAATATTAAAAGGCAAACCAGATCAGTTTAGGCAACAGTTGGATTTCCCCATGGCAGTAAAATGGTACATTTGTGTACAAAAAGAGGAAATAAGAGCTGTTAAATGACAGAAGGAATGAGGAGGAAGGAAGAAGCGCACACAAGCTGATTGGCAGCAGAGAACCCTTTCACCTTTTACATACTGTCCATGGAAAAAACATAGTTACTCATCGATTTGTGATTCAAAGCAGTGTCTTCTCATTTCATCTAGTGTTTTTTTTTTTGTTTGTTTGTTTTTTTACTCATCAGTTTCAGGTGAATAAAAGGATGACATTAGAGCTGTGTGTCACAGTTACGGCAGTAACTATGAAAGTTAATTCACCTGCAACACCCACCAGCCACTGCAGCTAGCTAGCCACCATTTCTGTGTTAATAAACTGGAATTTGTGCAACCTGCACCAACACAATTAACCATCATGATGTGTATGGGTGAAATGTAATGAAAAAAATCTAGAAACAATTAGAGTGTGGAAACCTCCACCAAGTCTCAATAACCCCACTTGAACTCCTAGATTCCACCCTTTTACAAAATCCATACCCACATTTAATGGGTTCTTTCTTGGATCTTTCCATATCCTGCCAAGTTTCATCGAAATTCATCCTCCTCAAATATTTGTGTAGGTTTGTTATTGAAATCGGCACGCAAGAGGTCTTTTAATAGCCAGGATCAAGAGGAGGAATGATCACAAACTATGCTAATGGTATGAAATGGTGCACACATCACTTCCTGTCTCCTAAAGGGGTCTGGTCACTGCTTGATCACCACTGGGGAACTCTAACAACTTTCATTTACCCCTGATTTTTCTGTAACTAGAGTCAGAATGATCAGAGGACTTTTGGCTGTGAAAACTGGGCCCATTTTTCACTTTGGTGACTAAAGGATGAATGGCCATATAACCTGTGACCATGGTTATTCTGTCAACTAACTAGTTTTCAGAATGCAAATGAAAAAACAAATTATTTGATTTTAGTTTCATAGGATAGTATAATTTCTGGTAACACACTGTCCTGTCCTTGTCTGTCAACAGCCTGGTGTTTCCTGAGAGAACATTTTATCTGTGTGCTAAGACGGGTGTGGAGGCAGATGAGTGGATCAAGATCCTGAGGTGGAAAATAGTGAGTATCGTCAGACTGAAGTGCTGACAGCTATTTTTACCAGTGACTCAAATTGGTGCACAACTTCCTGCTTAAAATAAAACACAATATTACTACTATCTGGATGTATAGCACAACAATGATTTTGTTGAAAAGTAATCTGAGAAACAATAATTGAGGCTTAGTAGAAGAAGACAGCAGTCTGAGGGAGTGTTAAAGGCAACACTTAATGGCACTGTGAAACAAGTCTCTGTCTGTCTGAATGAGTTTGCTTGTAAAATATTCTTACTTCCTCATTACTGAAAAATACAGTGTTTCTGATGCTCTGTGGATGTCGGTTTGTCTGTGTGTGTGTAACGACACTCTGAAAATACCTCTAATACCCCTTACACTCAAAAATGACTATACTGATTTGTATCAGGGGTAGGAATTTTGGCTATTATGGCATTTGACAAGGACTGCTCAACAGCGAATTAACAGAGTGATGCATTCTCTGGTACAACCCTCCTGTAAATATTGATTGTGGTACAACCATAAACTGTGTGTAAGTCTTCATGTACTCTCCAAACCTGGTTTGTACGGATGGGGGCTTAAGGGAAAAAAAAAACAAAAAAATTAAGTTAAGTGCTATTTCTTTATGAGAAATAATCCTGTGTAAATAATCTGTGTGCAAAAACCTGGCATTACAGGATGTTTAAACTACAGTTAGGTCCAATGGTATTTGGACAATGACACAGTTTTTATCATCTTGCCTCTATTCACCACCACAATAGATTTCCTCCTTGTAGGTGCTTTCCCATGCCTTTACTGCGGCCACCTTCAGTTGCAGCTTGTTTGTGGGTCTTTCTGTGTTTAGTTTTATCTTCAGTGACCGAAAAGCTGATTTGATCGGTTGAAACCAGGTGACTGACTTGGCCATTGAAGAATATTCCATTTTCTTGCCTTCCAAAAGTCTGGAGTTGCTTTCGCAGTATGTTTAGGGTCATTATTCATTGTCAATGTGAAGCACCGTCCTATTAGTTTTGTACCATTATGCTGAATGTGAGCAGAAAGTATAGCCCAATAAACCTCAGAATTCATCTTGATACTTCTGTCAGCAATCACATCAGGAAACACCAGTAAGACCGTTCTATTGCCAGCCATACATGCCCATGCAATTACACTGCCTTGGCAGATGCTTTGGATCATGCTCCTTTCCTTCTCCACACATTTCTCTTTCTATCATTCTGATAAAAGTTTACCCTGGTTTTATCCATCCAAATAATCTGATTCCAGAATTTAGGAAGTCTTTTTAGATGTTTCCTGGCAAAGTCTAATCTCGCCTTCCTGTTCTTGAATGTTACCACTGGGTTTTACCTTGTTGTAAACATTCTGTATTTACATTCATGAAATTGTTTCTTGGTTGTAGATTTTGACAATGATATGCCTCCCTTCTCCAGAGTATTCTTGACTTCACTTGATATTGTGAAAGTTGTTTTTCCACCAAAGATATTCTGTGGTCATCCCCTTTAGTTGTCTTCCGTGGTCTTTCAGGCCTTTCAATGTTGCTGAGCTCATCAGTGCATTCTTTCTTTTTATGAATGGACCAAACCGTTGATTTGGCCACCCCTAGAGATTTTGCTATCTCTCTGTTAGATGTGTTTTGTTTTTTCAGCCTAATGATGACCTCCTTCACTTGCATTGGTATCTCCTTGGACTTCATATTGATACCTCCAGTAAAACAGCTGCCAAACGACAATTCAACACCTGAAATCAACTTCAGATCTTTTATTTGCTTCATTTGTCTTGAAATAACGAGGGAACGGACCACAGCTACCTGTGATCTCCTGAAAATAGAAGTACTCTGCATAAACTCGCTATAATTCCTAAACAGTAAATTACATATTTTTGTGAAAACCTCTTAAATTAAAGATGGTCTGCATTTAGATCACATCTTGATTGTTTTATTTCAAATCCATTGTGGTGGTGTCTGTTGTCAGTGCCTGTTGCCCTGTTAAATTTATCAAGCCGTGAATGAACTGTCATAGATGACATTTCACAACTGCTAACACTCTGTCAACCACTGCCAGTTACAAGCTAAAAAACAATAGAAACAAATGATGCTAATTGCATATATATACACACACACACATACACACATTTACAGTATATCTATGTATAAAACATAATATTATCCATCTTGATGCTAACTTATCTTTCACCCCTCAAATTAGTGCAAACAGTGGTTGTGGGCGGGACATAAGTCCAGTGTTTCACTGATCCAGACTTTCTTAGAAAGACCAAATGTGACCAAACCTTTTTTATGTGGGAAGGCCATCTTAATATAAATATTAGTCATATTTTTAAAACCTGTCTAAACAGGAACCTTTGTGACTGATGTGGCTATCAGAGGTCAAAGGTTGCTGTGTGGCCTCACATCGATTGTACTCTTGTGACCACAATATCTCAGGGATAACTTGAGGGATTTTTTTTTTAATTTGTCACAAATAGACTTTAGACTTTAGACTTAAGGATAAACTCAAACTTTTTATAAATGTTTAACAGCACAAAAGTATGACATTGTATGACATTTTATGTCCATTTTAAACACCATAACTGACCAAACTGACCATAAATACTGTGCTGATTGTGCTGATCTTTAGTGCTACAGGTTCAACATGTGTATGATGTGTAACACTGGCTTTGGTCTAGCCATTATTATAACTTACATGCTTACTGCTTCTGGGCGTGGGTGCATATGAAAAGCACAGGGACAAATTGAACAACTTTAGAAACTTTAATATCACTTCCACCAGGTGACACTCTGATCGGGTCATGATACATTGCCTTTTCTATTATCACTCCACCAATCAAACAGTGTGAAAAATACAAAGAAAGCATATAACCATGTATACAATTATGACTTGCAACAAAGACGTAGGAAAGAAAATTAACAATCTGCAAATTAAATATTCATAGGAAAATAAATTTCATCTTACATATGTATGTATATTTAAAGCTTTGCAGCAATATTCATATTTGAAGCATTGTAGTTCACTATGAGCTTTAATTCTGCTGATATTGATCTTCAGCTGATTGCACCATGTGACCAAGCTCTTGATCAACCACTACACCTTACATGAATCTGGACAGAGATAGTCTCAGGTTGAAATGTAAGCATTATAATTGTTTAAATATTAGTCCAAATACTGTGTCATGGTTGGCTCCAAGCTCTGCGACTGTTACCTTCAGAGATACGGATCCAGCAACCTGCATGACAGGAACATGAAGTGAGCAGTGACTCTCTCTCTTTCCTCTCAGTCACAGATAAATAAAGGTCGATGACAGCTGCCAGGAGAGATACTGGAGGAAGAACCCCCACTTTCACAGATGTCACACCAACTGTACAAGCGAGAGCCCTGTTACAAACCTTGAGCATGAATAATACCTAGACCTGTTTCTGCTCACCCACCTTGGGTCCTGGCATTGAATTACAGCACCTTCCTGATCCTGGTCAGGAATGAAGGTCATTGCACTGACCTGGAGCCTCATTTACAAAACTGACAGGGATACGGTATATGTGTAATGCAAACTTTGCATGAGGTTTGTATTGCATGCAGGTTTGAATGTGATGTGGCTTAGTTGGGTACAAGAGAAAAAACTCAGAAGGTGTACATTCGTAGTTTTCTGTTGGGTAAGGAAAATATGTGTGATAATATTTCCATTGTTTAGTTTACATATTAGAGACCTTGTGAAACTCAGCAAACTCACCACTTCTCAGACCATCACCCGTAGGGGTACAAAAGGGTACTATAGGCTAGTTGAATGTAGCACAGAACTAAAAGTCTATTTATATCTCTTCAAAACTGAACCTTTAAGAAAGTTGTAATGCACATTTTAAAGAAAGTGTGATTGTGCAGATTTGGGGCAAGAAGCATTATTTCAACATCAAGGTATGATTTTATAATTATAATTGTAAGACGTATTTTAAAGAAAGAGAGGTTAAATAAGGCTTCATGTGTCAGTGTTTGCACATCTGTGGGATATTCTGGAGCAGATCCTACCCATTCAACTTGAAAGACATAAAGGTGCTACCCTCATGGTGCTGAGGTCTCTTACCTCTGCTGGTCAGCACAGTTTCATTTTCCACAACTCTCCTGTTTGTATTCTTACCATTTTTCTTTTTATCAAAAGAGGGTGGTTGTTGTGAGCATGTTTAATATGACTACTGGCTTTTAAAGGTTATGGCTAGTGCCATTTTTCGACACCAAAATCAACAATGTGTTTTTCCCATCTCTCAGTACTTTGACCTCCTTACCCTGTCTGTGGCCCTCTAATCCCATTGGCTCCTGTGGTGATAAAAACATCTCTTGAATGTAGTTAGCCAGTCACTAGCAGTGTACATCAAACAGCAAGTATAGCAAGATAAGTATTTGAGTCAGCAAGAGTGTTTGAGTCAAAATAAAGAGTATGTCCAGTGTGCAATGATGAAATTCAGGACATTTAATCTGCATGTTAGTTGTTTTAACAATAAAACAAGTTTTGCATTTACCTGTGTCCATGCACATGATGCTACATTGACTGCATGTAAAGATGGCTGACATGAGAGTGCTCAAAAAGAAACCCAAACACCTAATCACCACCCCCTCGTGACTTGCAGTATAGCTCATAAACCACCAATCCCCTCTGTTATCAGATCCTCCTTTAAAGATTTTTTTTTTTTCCCCCAAAAGATGTTTTTTGTGATTTTAGTTAGTTCTTATCGCATGAATGTGTGCACGAGTGATCATTTTTCGATCCAGTTTGGTTGAAATTATTGTGGGGTTGTGAAATGCCATGATTAACAGCAGAGCCCTGGTTGCAATTTGGCAAGAGAGTGGGCATGAAGTAGATATCGCAGCTCTACCCTGTGATCACTCCTGCACGGGCTTCATGTGCAGTACATCACCAGCACAAAATGACATTGCTTTTATAAAGAATAGTTCAGCTTCATTTCTGTACAGTGAGAAGAATTGGAGAAAGGGGGGGGGCATTTTTATTTAGGTCAATGGCCTCATATCCTACAGCAAAGAGTCATCTCAGCTGTGGTCAGTGAGGTGTGCAATGACAAATGTTAAGTATTGGTTTTCAATAAAAGCATTCAACTGTAGGATTAATTAAAATGACACAAAACCTGATTTTTCTATTCTCTATACCAAATAACCTTGTAGAAAGCATGAAGAGCATCTTTAAGCACTACTAATAAAACAATAAATGTCTGTCAGCTTAAAAGGCATCATGTGGAAGATGGTATTACACAAACATACCAACAAAGGGTGACTGCAATGTCAATGACAAATCTGTCTTTACTCTAAGGCAACAAGATAAATATTTTTCATTAAAACCTTAATCAAATCAAATCAAATCAAATTTTATTTGTATAGCCCGAAATCACAATTTACACATTATCTCACTGGGCTTTGACAAACTGTACAGATGTGACATCCTCTGCCCTTAGACTCTCGAACCGGGTGAGGAAAAACTTAAAAAACCCTAAACAGGGAAAATAAGAAGCCTCAGGAAGAGCCACAGAGGAGGGATCCTTCTTCCTAGGATGGACAGACGTGCAATAAATGTCACTTGTACAGAACACAAAAACATGATAACAATGGGAAAAAATTCAGAGGAAACCAGTTTAGGTGCTAAAAATTAAACATTTATTTAGACTCATAGTTAACAGAGAAAGCGAGGTGTGAAACTGCTGATAAGAAGCACCTAAATTCTATAGAAAATAGTAGAATGTGTGCAGGAAAGTTCATTCCTGACAGTTGGATGTGAGTATTAATGCACCACAGAAGACTCAATGAGCGGCATCCAGACGGCTGGGTTAGCTGTAGATCCTGCACTGGGTCTATGTCACCTCCACCACTTGCCTCAGCTCCTCTATTAGAGGGGCCAGCTCCTTCTCCTGACTCATGATGAGACCTGAAGGCACAGAGGACCATTTGGATCTCATTGCTTCAACACTCAAATAATTCAACTTTAACATTTCTGATGTCACCAACTCTGCACACAAGATACTGCACTTTAACAGGATTAAACACCTTTTCATCTGAGAAATAATATAAGGACACTTTTTCATTTTTAATTTGTCTTAAATCTAATTTTGCAAAAAATAATTTGAATCATAATCATGAGCAACGAAATGTAAATTGTATCTAAAGTTTAGTGATTCATTACATCCCTTATTGCTGCAGTTACTTGCTTAAATTTACTCTGCTCCTGCATGTAAATGGGATCAGGATTATGTTGTCTCATCAAACATAATAGACCAACGTACACTGAGAAAACACCACATACGTACATTAAAAATGTCTTTCCTTGAGTATTTAAAAGTTTCACACAATTTACAGCTGTTCTATGAGTTCCTCTCTGATTTCTTGGTTGAGCTTGTCTGTGGAAGCCCACCTCCCACTCTGAAAACTCTGGGGTGGTTGCACACAGTGATGGTTGAAGAGAGACGCTTACCTGTGTTGGCGTTGCTGCTGGCAATGAAACTAATGACCAGTGGTAACCGGTTGAACTGCACAATCTGTCCAGTACAGACACAACACACGTTAAACATAAGTCTCAAAAAGCAGTTTGCCAGATTCACAGCTGATGTGTGCTGCCTATGTAACAATAGAACATAAGAAGTTGCATAGCTCACCCTTGGCCTAGTTGCTTTGTACTGCTGAAAAACGATTGCCCACCTCACCTGTCCCCCACTGGCTAGCATTAAAATTGCTCTGAGAACAACTGTGCCTGAGCATTGTAACCTCTTGTAGATACGTCATCATGCTGAGTGAACGTGACTGCAGCCTTACTGACTTTTTGGCTAATTTTGAGTCTCTTTGTTTGGATGCAACATGCTCACATTTGCGGATTTATCAATTACGCAAAGCTGCGATTATTTTTTGTGGAGATGAGGGAGGTATTCAGTTATATTGTCATGCTTTCGCTCATGCATGATCAACTGTACCATGCTGAAGCATCTTCGAACCTTGCCAGAGTCAAGAAAGTACACCGTGCTTGAGCATGGTATGGAGCGCTCACACTAGTCAAACATGCTTGGCCATGGTACAGATGATGTGGTGTGAGTTCACCCTGAAACTCAATTATCTGTCGGACAGATCTACCTGTTGTAAGTCTGCATGGAGTGGTAATGAGCGCTGGGTCTGACCTGATAGGTGTTGTAGTAGCAGATGATGCTCTTGTTCTTGGAAAGGCCCAGCTTGCTGCCCTGATCTGTGGCCAGAGCGAAAGTGGACAGGAAGCCAGGTCTCAGAGCATGGACCGGGGCATTGTCATTGGCAACTGCAGGGACAGGAAAGCAACATCATCCCTCCAAGACAGCGAATGGCCACACAACCCACTTACCAAGACTTCACCACAATCATTCATGTGGACTCGGTGATTAATTCATCCGATTTTGGTGGTAAATGTGGCCTATTAAATATTCTTTTAGTCATAACTCATTAATTCATACACATCATGAGACAATTTAACACAAATTTCAAGATATTGCAGGATCATGGAGATGAAGTGATGGTGGGACAAAAGTAAGATTGTGACCATATTTCACATTTGCTCAGATACTCGAGATACTTAATTGGTGTGACTGTCTATTCAATATGTGTGTGAAACAGCAAGATCCATATTCAAATCATTGTAGTCCAAGTCCTTTGGATCTGCTGATACTGAGCTTAACATCTTAGATCTGTGCAAATATGTGAAAATATTTAGGATGTACCAAACTTCACAACATTTTCAAATTCAGCAAAAAAAATGGTATTTTCATTCATTTCATCCCTTTATAATGGATGGCACAAGAAGTGATGTGCCTGCATTTCTTACTTTTGTTCACATCTACTACTTACATTATGGTTATTCTGATTTGTGTACAACGTGTAGAATTAGAAAAAAATTAGTCTTACTCCACCAACTATCACTTTAACTATGCAGATTGTGAGATTATAAACTGAAAAAATGTTTTATTCAAAATTCTAAATTATGACACTGCTGTGAACATTTCATATTCAGATAACTTAAGGCATATATTATGTCAGCAATGCACTTTAGTCAACAGTATGCTGGGAAACCAGGAGATGCCCATAAAATAATACAAAAATAAATTCCTCAGTCTCTGTGTCGCACAGTCATGATATGACAGAAAAGGGAATGTTTGTACAGTTTTTTTTACAGATGATTTAGAGATAGCTCCTTACCTTTTATCACAGGAACACCATCTCTGTCCGTCACTACAATAGCATGGAGACCTTCAACACTGAAGGAGAACAAACATTTCCTCAACACTGAACATCCAGACAGTCAGGTGGCTTTACTACCATAAAAAAAATCATACACACCTTTGCAGCTGTTTGTACAGGTATCTCTTAAAATCCTGAGAAAAAAAAAAAAAAGTTAGAACACATCACTGACACACAACAATCAGCTGGCCAAGGTACTGTATAATTTTACACGAGGAAAAATTTGAATGTACTAAATGAACAAAAAGAATTGGATAAAGAAAGAAATTCTGTTGTTAAATGTGGCATCTTGAAATAAGGGTTATTTGTAAGGTCAAATGCTTTTTATCCTTTGGAAGGTTATTTTCATGTCTTTATCACAACAATTTGTCTTGACTATTGTAATGCCCTCACTGCTGTTATAACTGTTATCCTACAGTTGCTCCTAAGTGCTGCTGCTCTCCCTATATTGGCTACCAAACTGTGGATTGCATTGCCTCTCCATGTCAGGCTGGCCTCCAACCTGCCTGGTTTTAAATCACGTCTTAAGATTCACTTTTACTCCTTGACCCACTAATTCCCTTATCAAAAGTTGTCTTGACTACTGTAATGACCTCACTGCTGTTATTACTGTTATCCTACAGTTGCTCCTAAATGCTGCTGCACGTTTCCTCACTGGGATCTGCAAGCAAGACAACATCTCGCCTGTTTGTCTCCTTCTATGATTTAGGGCTGATTTAAGATTGTAACAGCATAAGTGGTAGAAAAGGAATTAATGTTTGGTTTTAAAGCTCTCAATGAATTATTTTCATCTTATATTGCCAACATTTTAAACACACGTCCTACCAAGGTCACTTAGGTTCACTGACCAACTGCTTCTCGTTGTCCCTAAGACATGGCTTAAGAACAGGGGGGACTGGGTTGGCCCTCTCAATGTCAGGCTGGCCTCCAACCTGTCTGGTTTTAAATCAAGTCTTAAGATTCACTTTTACTCCTTGACCAACTGACTCCCTTTGCATATTGCATGCTCTCATTCGTATGATCGTATTACTGTTACCTACTGTGAGATTTTTTTTTTCATTTATTTTATATATTTCAACTTACAGTACAGGTCAACCTAGTTGTTTTTAAATGTGTAATCTACACGATAGATTGCACAACCTTTCAAACTTCACTCATTACGTTCACATGTCAATTTAGCCTTCTAACTGTATGTTGTAGAAATCATATATTGAGTGTCTGTTATCGTTGTAAACATTATAAAACAAATGTCTGTGCTGAAAGGGACCAGGAGCTAAGTGGAAAAAAGAGCCCAAGAGGCCATACTTACGTCAGCCATGGTGGCCGGAGTTTATCACTTTACCTGGACTGCTCGACGACTGAGGGGAGAAAACAGGTGTAATAAAACCAACCACGCGATAATAAAAGAAAACAGTCTTTTCTGCAAAATTTGACTTCTTCGGGTGTAGCAAGGGTAACGGGGTAGCTAACGAGGAAGCTAGTTTTTCGAGATCTCTTACTTCCTGTAAACAATGAACAGCTTCCCTCTGCACGCTAAATGACGGGACAGTGGCAGGAAAAAAATGGATATCGAAAAGTTGAATGGTTTAACGTACCCGTTTTAGTCCCGATTTTATATACACTTGACATCTAACAGCTACATACCAAACAAGCACAAATCACATGACAGGTTTG
>KV751388.1:817592-832351 GCA_001698575.1 Mola mola | reverse complement strand
GTTAGAAGACCGCACTGTTGGGATGTATAGCGAAACATTTTAAAAGGTGAACGGTTCTCCCTTCAGCTATATGAAGAATTTTATTAGATGGCACATATTTTCATAGATCTATTTTTTTTTAAGCTTTTCAAATCACAAATCATAATGCTGTAAATCCAGCAGTAACCCAAGAATACATGGCCGAGCCATAGTTAAGGTTTGTGACGACCCTCCACTTCTGGTGGGCTAATCTGGGATATTATGGGACCTAAATATTCTTATTAATAACGAACCAGAAATCATAGGAAATATGTACAGGAAAAAAACCAAACAAAAACATTTTTTAGTACAAAGTTGCTTTAACAGGCAAAGGTGGTGTTCACAATGATTCAACATATCTTGAACCCTTTTGGGGAGACTATTCTTGAGGTTCTGGTATTTTATTCCAGGCCTTCAGCACTTTCCCAGATTTTATATTAAGGTTGTGTTTTATTTCTGTCTCTGTCCAGGTGATCCCATACTGCCTCTATAATATTATAGTATATTTAGATTTTAGGCTGCCATCACCTTTATTAACTGATCAAACTCCTTCAGACTGTAGGTCAACTTGGCATACTGATGAAGCTGCTAGATGCTGAGCCAGGTCCTTGCTTGACTTCTTCCAGTCTCTCAAAGAAGAGACCTCGCATCGTATTTGAGTGTTGTTGGCCTTTCATTTCAATTTTTTTGTCCTTGACCTCTCCTGATTCTTTAAATTTCTTTAGAACAGCGTAAATATCCTGTCTTGAGTAACCACTCTGCTGATTTTCCTTTGAAAGTTGCCTTGCTTGTGCAAAATTATGGTCATGTCTATCAAATTTTGTGATCTTTGGCATCTTGAAGGGAAAAATGTGATTAGCATGCCTCAAATGTGTTACACTGGTACAAGATATGTATGTATTGCTAAACACAAAACAAGCAATTTGAAGCTTTTAACATATCTTGAATAAACTTGGTGTAATACACAAGATGATTAGTGCAATAAATATCATCTCATCTGCCCAATAGGTCAGGACAAGTGTAAGGGGAGGTCAGACAAAATACTAAATAAATATATACAGTATGATCATTACAACATTGATAAAAAAAAACCAACACATTTAATGTTGACCTAAGTCTTCTGCACACACACACTCACACACTTATAAACATACATAATTTGCAGCCAGAATCTGTGCAGTAGTGAATGAGGGGTGGGATCCGGTATCAAGTTGATGCCCCCTTTACATAACAAAAGAATACTTGAATGTACATCAGCGTGAAATGTTACAGAAATCATTTTTGAGAAAAATGTATTTGATGTGGTTGTTTTGAGTTGGTATTTGTCCTTTCTGCTAACAAGGAGTAGGAGGGGCATATGATTTATCCTGCAACCAGCAGGATAAATCAATAATCCCGGCAATCCCAATTTTTGGAAACTCAAATGTGATTCATCAGAACAGGGTATGAAACAGTTGCAGTCTGTACTGTCTGTCTGTAGTCTGCGTGTGTGATGTTGGTATTATTATGACATTTTAAGTAAATAGAGTCACATTAGGCTGAGACCTGCATTTTTATTTTTTAGAAGGAGAATCAGCAGGCACGAAATAGTTGTCATATTGCTGAGACCAAACCTAAATATAGCCACCTATTAATAGAATACCCTAACAGACTGGGCTGCACACATTCTCTGCCCTGAAAATGTTGTGTGTAGCGAGGTGGACCCAAACGCAGGCACGGACCAACGTGGATATGAATAAAGCAGGCTTTATTGCTAAGAAAGTGGGGGGAATGGAGGTGGATGACGCGGGAATGAAGCAGCCTGAGGCAGAGGACTGGAGGACTGAGGTGAGTGAGGGAGAGGGGCGAGGGCTGGCAGGAGGAAGCAGGCGGTAGTGCGTTGGAGAGCTGGCAAGTAGGCAGGCAGGCAGGCAGGTGAGTAGTGGTCCAGGAGTACTGGGGAGAGAGACGACAGTTAATACACAACCAACTAGGAGAAAAATCTCGAGACAAGGCCTGAGCGTAAGCTACCACTTAAATGGATACAACGATCTAGCGATGAGTGGGTGAAGAGCCGGGGTAGATATACTGCAGGCTGATGAATTGATGAAGCTGGTGAGCAGACTGGGACAGGTGATGAACTAATTGCACCACACAGCATGAAGTGGCTGGAGGAAGTGTTCTCCACTGTTTGGTTCTGTAATCTAAAGCAAGTGAGTAACTCTTTATTTGCAGTATATGAACACTCCCTAACTCTTTTCCATCAGAATCTATCAGCTAAATATTTAGCAAGATAATATGACTCACTATAGTTCCAAAACTGGGAATGGGTATGGGGTCAGAACAGTTACAGTAAATTATGAAAATGAAAATAAAAAACAAAATGGCATTTGAAAACAAAATCTGGAAGTTAAAGAAAACATTTGTAGATTTATCAGAGGAGCACTAACTTTGTGTGTGATTATGTCTTGATGTGTTCTGATCTGCATGGGGGACTTCCAGGCGTTTGAACAGGACTTTTACCCAACAGGATACTACATAGATGACCGGGATCACACTGGCAGTAGGCCAGTGTGTGACCAGGCCTACTGCCCTGTGACGACTCCACAAGCCCTGGTTATTACCATGAGTATGTGTTCAGATGTCACAGGGTTCAGTAACTTTGTGAAGATTTGAACATAGTAAACAAGAGTCAGATTACAGGCCTCCACTGGTTGTATATATTTAGGTGGACACCAGCAGAACTCCTCAAAGATAAGCCAGAACATCTTGATTGCCATCTGGTGGCTGGCTGCAGTGTCATACATAAAACCCTCCCCACTCCATGTTGGCAGTTGCGACATAGGCCAAACTAAAAATTCCAAGTGCACGTCAGATAAATGTTTCCAATGATGATGTTTGTCATTTTTGTTTGTTTCAGTTTGGTTTTAATTAGTTATTTGATACTATAAAATGGTGGTGAAATGTAATTGAAAGGTGAGCACTACCTTGACCAGATGGTGGTGCTTTTATCTGGGATATATTGGCTTTGATTTCGGTGTTCCATCTCTGCGTATGTTAATTACTTATACAAATACATATATACGGTATGCCTGCAACTTTTGGGGGAGCACAGGCTTTCATGCCAGGTGTTCTGGATGTTTCCATGGAACAGAAGAACATAGGACAGTTCTACCAATTCTCCCCTCCCCTCCCCTCCCCTTCTTGAAGGTAAGATGATAATTTTTTCCCATTAGATTGGCTAGTTGCTACCTGTGTTATATTAGTTTAAATGTGGTAGACATCTATTCATGTCAAGGTCAAATATGTTAAGTCATTCCGATCCAGCAAGACCAGCAAGATACAAACCATCAGAATGTTACTAGCTGAGCTGGAACAACTCAAACAAAGACTGTCTTCCCTGTCCTTCTTTATTGTTTAGAACTTGACATTAATTTAGACCACATCTGGCAGAAGGCGCTGACCGTTTTGAACCCTTTTAAGCCTGCAGATGGCATCATTATGAATGAGACAGATCTGACAGGTCCTATCATCTTCTGCATTGCATTGGGGGTCACTTTAATAATGGCGGGTTCCTGGTGCTGCCTTACATAGAACTGAATCTGTTAAAACAAAAATAAATGGACAAATACTATGTAAATTCCTCAAACATGCATCCCTGATTCCATTAAACACATTGTTCAAAATATAGGACGAGATGTATCTTTGGTTCTCCACACTAGATCGTTGTTTGCCAATCACTATTACATGTTAGGGACACAACATCATTGTGTACCTTAGCATCAACGGGTGTTTCAGCCTTACTCACAATACACCCTCTACTGAGTCAGGGCCACCACAGGCTGATCAGACTGTGGTGTGTATCCTTATCCTGCCCAGCTGGGTGGTCTTTCCTCTTTGTCCATAAGCCACTGGTTGCAGCGTTCTGCAGTCATTGATGTTTCCTTGATAGTGTGGCACAGTGCTTGGCTGTGAATTCACAGTTTTTAAGTGGCCTGACAGTGGATGTTGCAATAAGGCCCCAATAATGAAGCCTCCACTGGGCAGACTGTTGCTCTCCAGTCTGCTGTTCTACATCAGCTTTCAGCACAGGATACTGCAGCCTCTTCCCCTCATTTGTCTCCTCAGTAGTGGTGACTATTTCCAATAGGATTGTCAGCCACTGTCCTACATTAGGCTGCAATTCCTAATCAAGAACCTCTTAGTTGTCCACACCTGGTGAATGAGGGAGACTGTCTATGTCCTTGTTTCCTTTTTTGTAAAATGTTGTCCAGACTGTACTCAATGTTCTGGGAGGAGGGAAATTAGTAGCTCTTCTCCTTGCCAGTATTGTCACGAACCAGGTCAGGAGGATCCAAAATGCACAGTCCACAGGGAGCGTTCTAATTCAATAGTCATTTTATTTATAATAGTCGAAACCGGGAATTCAAAAGATGCGAAGGTACAGGTAAGGATCAGGCAAACTCGGTAATCAAGAAACAAACGGGATCGAAACACAAAGAACTCGCGAGGGAAAATGCTGGACTGCTCACGGGGAAATAAGACAATCTGGCACAAGAGGAAGGGAACACAGGGGTTAAATACACGAGGGAGAGGTAGACAATTGGACACAGGTGGGACACATTAGGGAGAGGGAATAATCAGACACACCTGAGGGACAACACTTGACAGGACATGGGAAGTAAGACACAGACAGAATTTCAAAGTAAAACAGGAAACACTGAACGACCCTAACAGACAGACAATTTGTACTACTTGACCCTGACAGTGACTATGCATTTTAGCACTTGGTTCATCCTCCAAGGGTACCTGCCTTGGGAGAGGCTCACTTTACACACAGTAAGGATTTACCTAAGGGTGAATTTGAATACAGGGGACATGATGAATCTTCATCCAACTACTGGTTAAGATTTTTGGGTGAGGGAAGGACATCGTAAGTTGCCCTAAGTAGAACATTTCTTACAATTCCTTCCATCTGATCTTCCTTTTCGGATGCTCTCTCATTTCATCCACAGCCCCTGCCAGGCTTGTTAGACAGCCTAATCACATCTTGTGACCTCCTCCTAATGCCACGCCTCCAGAAAAAGATTTGGATGTTCTTATGGGTTTGCCTTATTCCACAAAGGTCTGCCCTGACAAATGCCCAATCCTTTTTAAGCGTGATTTACAATCTCAGCATGCTGACATGCTGATATTGCCTGTTGTACAGCTTAATTTTTTTGTCCATTTGTATCTTGTTTCTGAAGATGGTGTAAATGCTCATATCGTTGTAGCTTTGAACTGTTTGATGGTCAGCTCCAGTCTTATCTTGGAGTATTTGAACTTTTCTACAAGACTTGAGAGGTGCATAAAGGCCCTCATACATACTCATCTTGGGACTCCTGACCATTTCCTCTCATTGGAGCAGATCCATCTCTCCATCTTCTCTCTCCAACTTGCGTAATGAGAATGTGGACAACTTTTAGTGGCCACATTAGTCAATGTAGGAGGCCAAACTGGAGGAACCATAGTTTTAATAATATTCAAAATAAATGCAGCATTCATATACTTAAAATTGTGGCATGGATTGATATTTCTGAATTAATATGTTCCTGGGGATACTATGCTGTATTATTTCACCTATATTTTATTTTACTTTAATTTTCAATATTATTCCCTTAACATTTTCCATTGTCACACATTTTTTTTCTGTATATATTTCACTAATAATGATATTCCGAATTACAAATAAGAACAAGGGAGCAGAATTGCATAAAGAAATGTAAAATCAAACCCAGAAATCAATATGTTTGGTGAGATAAATAAGGAGAAAATTTAAAGGGAAACTAATAGAAAATATATAATATAGAGCACGGTTACTCATTGCGCGGCTCGTCAAGCTTTAATTGGTGGCTCGCATGGTAGCTTATAACAATATAACACAGGCTACACATTTTTTGAAATGAGCTACATAAATATACAATGAACACTACACTACAAACACGCAAACATCCATATTGTATTTCTCCTTTCACCTCAATTAATGTTGGCCATTCCAAAAGGGGGGTAACGGTCAAAACTGGCAACGCAGCAGGCTTACAGCATTGTTTGCAACACCGGCTCACTTGACCGCAGTGCACGCTTGCAGGTCATGATAGCTCAGCTAGCCAGCGTGACATGCACAGGGCACAAAATGGATTGATTTCTAATAAAAAAAAGACAAAAATCAGACGTAATGAATAGCAAAGATAAAGAGTCTGAGGAAGCAGCAAACGAAAATCAACATGACGATGCTGGAGAGGAGACAAGCAGGCAAACTGCAGATGTTCAGAGTAAAAAACGAAAGGTACAAGGCATACAAGCTGAGCACAGGAAATTTCAAGAGAAATGGATAGACAAATTCTTATTTGTTATTCATGGCATGACCCCTCTGTGCTTAATATGCAAATAAACCTGCGCCTGTTTCAAACGAAGCAGCTTGGAGCACCATTTCAAAACGGCGCATCCAAAATTCAATGAAAGTTATCTGCCTGGCAGCGAACTCAGAAAGAGATAAACAGCACAGCTTACTGCTTCACTTTGTGAGCAGCAAAATCTTATTCACAGGACAACCTCTACTGCAGAGCGTTTAACAGAGGCATCTTTTTAGATAGCATGGATTTTGGCGCGGGCAAAAAAAACATTCTCAGACTCAGAAATAGTAAAAGACTGCTTTTGGCTTCAGCAGAAATATTGCTCACAGACTTTGACAACAAGGACGTGATTCTTAAACAAATAAAAGGATTACAGCTGTCTGATTCAACAATAACCAGGCAGATGGAGGACATTGGAAAGGACATACGGGACCAGTTGTTGGCTGATCTGCGCGCGGCTCCATGTTTCAGCATCGCAGTGGACAAAAGCACAGATGTCACCGATGTTGCTCAGCTGTGTGTTTGGTGAGGTTCCCAAAAGAAAACTCTTTTCGAGAAGAAATGTTGTCCTTACTGCCACTCCATGGCCAAACAAGAGGTGAGGATATTCTGAATGCTCTTTTGGAATGTTTTGAGGAAAAACACCTCAGCTGGTCCAGACTTGCAAGTGTTTGTACTGATGGTACCCCAAGCATGAGAGGCAAAGAGAAGGGTCCTGTTGGCCTCATGAACAAAAGAGATGAAATAACCAATTTCATCAGTTTTCACTGCATCATCCATCAGGAGTCACTTGTATCTAAGCTCAAAAACAATGAAAACAAACAAATGACATTCTCCAGTCATTTGACATTGTGAGTCAACCTTTTCAACCATGAACCATTAAGAGGAAACAGAGAAGCCAGCTGACCCATGTTCATCTTGAATGCCTCACTGTGATTGCAACAACAAACTATAAATACAACATGAAGAAAGTGAAGGACATGCATGCCAGCTTCTGCTCATCCCAGTATTAAGCTAAATATGGTCTTAATTGAAAATGTATTGGCTGTGCTGTTTCTTTTTTTGAATGATAACAGTTTATATGTAGAAATGCTCATCTGTGTGGGTGACTTGGTATATTGTCATAAAAGTGGCTCTCCCCTTGACTTTGCTCCGCCAATGTGGCTCCTGTGAAAAAAATAGTGAGGATCACTGATATTGAGAATATAGGAATATAATCAGTTAACTTTATTATAAATATATTAGTAAAGGAGAATATAATGTGGGAAAGTAAGAAAGTAAGGGAATTAATACAAAAATGAATAATTACAGAAAACAGTTAAAGTTGTCCCACTTTGAATTTAATTGTATTTATTAATTTGGTGCATTTATTGGCTTATCCATTCATTCATTCAATAATTTATTAATATCTTTGTTTATTTTGATTTAGCTGTCCTCTACTATCTATGGCGATATAGAGGCTCAACTCACTGCATTTCAGCAGTAAGATTTAAGTATTTCTTTCATATATTTAGGCAGGTAAAGCTCATTTTGGTTATCTGTACGGGACCAGTGCTGTCTGTCAGGGTCTGCTAGTGTCAAGTGTCTGTCTGTTAGGGTCATTCGGTGTTTCCTGTTTTACTTTGAAGTTGTGTTTGTGTCTTACTCCCCATGTCCTGTCAAGTCTTGTCCCTCAAGCGTGTTTGATTACTCCCTCTCCCTAATGTGTCTCACCTGTGTCCAATTGTCTACCTCTCCCTGTGTATTTAACCCCCGTGTTCCCTTCCTCCTGTGCCAGATTGTCTTGTCTTTCTAGCGAGCAGTCCAGCGTATATTCCATGTTCTAATTATCAAGTTTGCCTTATCCTTATCTGTACCTCTGCATAATTTGCAATCCTGGTTTGACCTTTTATTATTAAAATGAGTACCGATTCAGAAAGCTCCCTGTGTGCCTCTGCCCCAGACCTGGTACCTGATAATGTCCTGTGTGGGGATGTACATTCTGCTGAGTCTGATGAACTCTGTTGCTGTGTCCTATGGTTATATGGCCAGTGTCCTGGGTTACTGCCTTTTGCCCATGGTGGCCCTCTCTGCGTTTGCCATGTTCTTCTCCCTGCAGTGAGTCTGTCTACTGATTATGAATTCTTTCTCAAACTCAAAGCTTTTTGAACATAAAATTGTATTTGTGACTCTGGGAGTAAAAAGTATGAATACGTTTTTAGCTTTCTGGTTATTATGTGACCCAGCAATGCTACTAAAGGGTACTTGAGCAAGGCAATTTTCTTAGAAAACTGAAAATATATTAAAAAAAATCATAGTTATCTATTTATCACGTATACTTAAGTAACTTTGAGTAAAACACCATAAAACATTTTTTTTTTACTTCACAAAAAAACCACAAACTGTTGTAGCTTTCTTTTAAACTGAAGACGGATATTTTTTTATAAAGGATAAAATAATGGCTCCACACAGCTATCCCAGCCAACCCCATTTGGCTCAGATTCCCTTTTTAGATATGTATTGCCACTTGACATAGAAACACATGACTCTCCCGGACAATGTTACACTTATACTGTACTATACATTATGTCATTTTAACACAGGGAGCTAAAACAATCAGCATCGTCCATGATGTGCTGTATGATGTGCTTTTAGTTTCTCAATGTAAAGGGTTGAAAATGTAAAACAATATAAATGAAATTAGAGAAATAGACACCCCTATTTTTTTTTTTTAATTTCATTGCTCATTTATTTTTCATCGATGTTCATTGCTTTAGCTTAATCCTCAAAAGTCATTGCGTTTCATAACGCTACTATGACACACCCAGACCGCTAGAGGGCGCATGGCGCTTTGTGGTAGAGAATAGGACGTTCACGCAAATAGGAAGAATAAATCCTGCTGCCGTTAGGATAACACCAGCAGAATGCGTGTCTTCCTATTTTCTTATCACAGGTCAGTAAATATGCCTTAAACTGAGTAGACATGCAGGAGTTTAAGAGTTGCACATGTAACTTATGAGAACGTTTTGTATGTGAGTCAAGGAAACAGGTTTTGAAGAGAGACTGAGGTAAATAGAAGTCAAGGCATGTATGCTAACTAGCTAATGCTAAGCAGACCTGCATCGTGGTGGGCGAAGGAAGTTACACTAATAAGAAACAATGTACTAAAGACACTTAGTTCAGTCTGCACTTTATTAATGAAACGGTTTTCATACGATATGCGATTTTCTGTTTGTTATGAGTAGCCAAAGGAAGATATTTGTGGTTTATTGCCAAAATAAGAAAATACAATTGTGAAGTAATAGTGCAGCACATTGGATGAGTGGATGTTATAAGAATACAGTTGTTGCAGTTCATATTATTATATTATTTTCTTATCACAGTGCAGGCTAGACTGAGAACCTGCCGCCCCTCTGACCTTCGAGTTAGGGAGGCAACATCAACACGTCAAATAAATTTTTTTTCAGGATTTAGTGACACGTTAAAGAATTTTAAGCTTGATGATTGGATGTTTCTTACCAAAATGAACCATGGGAGTGCTTAACCAGTGTCACTTCACAGCTCTGTCAACTCCACCTTTAACATGTCCAGCTCATGACTCTGATACCACCCACCATGTAACAGTCATCGACCATCTTCATCACCAGCGCCAGTATCCTTATCAATCAATCAAGCATGTTAACTGTCTTTCAGTTTAATGAAGAGAAATTCCAGGTACACAGGTCAGCTTATTCAGGTTTTTCTGTCTCCACGGAGGCGTCCTTGGCACAGTTCTTGCATTGTTGGCAATTTGTTGGTGTAGTTTCTCTGCCTCAGAGATCTTCATCTCCACCTTGGCCATGGAGGGTCAGCAGCTCCTGGTGGCTTACCCATGTGCTCTGCTGTATGGACTTTTTGCACTGCTCACTGTATTTTAGGTTTAGCTATCACCAGATTAAATCCAAAGGGAAATCACTTGTTTTATCTTTCACCCAGTCTAATTATCTATTTAAAGCATTGAGTGCCTAAGGTCAATAAGTATGCAAATTACCGCTGTTTTTAGAAATTAACTACTGTATAGCTTGTAGGTAAAGTGGTCTCATGGTTGATATGATTTAAGCTTTTTTTTTTTTTACTTGGATACTGTTTTGCTAATTCATGACACTATATAAATCACAGTGAATATCTTTAAAGATTTTAATGACAAGATTTATGTAACAAATGTATATAATATGTAGACGATCTTGCAGTTGTCCTTTCATTCCACCTTTATATCTTTTCTTTTATTGTTAACAATTTATTTATGAATCATGCCACACAACTCTGGGAACCAGGAACATCATTTAGCTTTGTAGCTATACTATATAGCAATTTAATTTTAATCTTATTGTCATTGTCATCATCTTAAACTGCTTTCATTTTAATGTAAATGATGGTATTAATGAGAAAATAAGCCCTTGAACCTGAAAGCACAAATATTTAACAGTTGTAGTGACTAGTTTAAAGTTGAAACAGATAAATTCCTCTCGTGACATTTTCAAAAAGGTTATATTGTCAGTGCTGTGGTTATGAAGACAACCTTACTAACATGGCCACAGCAAGCTACTTATAGGCCAGAGGCTCTGTCACACACATTTTTTAAGTTTTTTTTTTTTAAATCTGATTTTAAGGTGTTTTCTGCTATACACAAACTGAGCTCATTATTTTGCCATCGGACATCTTTTTTTTGGTTTTTTTTTAAAATTGCTTTTAATCTTGAACTGTTAACTTTGATGACACGTTCCTGGTGTTTCCCATGCTATCACTGAGCTGCCCCAGTGGCGTAACTCCCCATGAAGATCTGTTTCCTTTGCTAGTCCCACTCCTGCCGAAACCAAAAAGGAGGCGCAGGTTTAAAAAAAACTCAGCCACGAGAGCACAAATATCATGTTCTATCATTCTCCATCTGTTCTTTTGCAAAACTCTCTGTTTTTGTTCCACTGTTCCATGAGGATAGTGACCGTACCTGTTTCCTGTTTCGGTCTGACTGACCAATAAAGCCTTTATTTTTCTGTGAAAATCCAGCTGATGGCAGCTTGATGGGCAGAGCAAACGGTAGCATTAAAGGGAACCAATCAAATTTTTCTTTAACCATTACGATGTACAATACATATTTCTCCATGACTTTAAAGGGTTACAGTAAACTACGGTAGTTGCACATTGCCAGTTTAAATACACATGAAAGAGTAAACAGTCTGGCTGTAAGGGGGACCATGATGTCTTTAACTCTTACACTCAAAATATTTTTCATTGTTGGAATAGTGACATAAAAAAGGTTTTCATAGCTTCCTTTTAACAAGGCAAATACTAAAGGGAGTATTTGTTACCATCTCCAGTCTGTGCTGAGCAAGGGAGAGTTGCTACCATCCTTCTTTTAGTAGCCCTGTGGGATTAGCAACAAATCGTAAGACAACCGAGTATCTTCTGTATGCATTCTTCTGACACTGAACACTGCTGGTGCATATCTGCAACCAAAAGTATAATAAACAGCACATGTCATGAAAATAAAATTATGAAATAACTTAAACAAGAGCAAAAATATTTGCTAAATTATATTTTTTAAAATTTCATATCCACAATCTTCATCCTCCCTGAACAACAGAGTAGTCATTCCCTATTATTACAATAGAGGGAGCTACAACATTACCCTTCTGCATTATCAGACCTGAACACACCCAATGTGTGGTGTTTGAATTGAGAGAATTGATGCAAGTCTGATGGGAAGTTTGTGTATGTGGTCACTTCACAGCCTGCCTGCTCTACATTTCCTTGTGATCGTCCTGCTCAGAGCTTCATATTAAAAGGGAGAACATGTACATATGAGCAAATTAGGAATTGAAAAGTCACAGGATTGTGGAACAGTCACAGGAGGAAAAGGAACTCATTTTTCAGCCAACCTAAATGATGTATGGGGGTCTGAGCAGACTCTGACAACTGCAGCCTCCCTGATGTTCTGCAGATGACTTGTTAGAGGAAGGAGAAAGGGTGTGGGAGGGAGAGAGGGGACACACGTCCACACAATTCCGTTATATTAACAACGGGTAACTTCTAAAGGTCCTGCTCCAACCAATCAGGTGAATCCAGTCCCTCAGGTGCTGCAGGAACTGACAGGGTCAATCTTCTGAGGGACTGGATACAAAAGCCATGTCTCTCTCCCCTGTTTCTGTTCTGTGAGGAACTGTGGAGACATCGAGATGTTACAGAGACACACTAATGCTGCTCAAAGATAGAGTGTTTTCAAGATGCTCTAATGTGTTCATTTACAAAAATAATACTTAAAATGAATAAAGATGCTTACTATTTACTATTTCCTTTAATTAAAAATGTTGGAAACAAACCTTGCTGAAAAGTAAACAATTACCCAACGTGTTTGTTATAAACATCCATCCAGATCCACTTCCTGCTTGAACTTTGGCCTGCAGTACATTTCAGAGCTGTGTCAGAATTGACAGATCTTGCAAGAGAAACAAGCGATCTATGTCTATGAAGACTAGAATGAATGAACCATAAGAGACTGCTTGACCTATTTATACTGTATTTACATTGCAAGATATGAATGGAATTGTGGATGGATCCTGCAACAGGACAAACTAGGCATTTTTACTTCCCGACAGTAGAAAGAAGTAAGACATTGGAAAAGGTCCAAAACAGGGACTTTACAAAAAACAAACTGAAAGTTGCTTGTAATAAGCAGATTTGGCAACTGTGCTGTGAGATTAATGAATTCAGATCATGACATCAGACGCCTGCACTATAACGGAGGATTTAACGGTAACCCTTCCTCAATGAACAAATGCAATTTCATCATCTCTAACCAGGGCTTCAGTGTTTGATAATCCAGCTCCTGCAGTTGCCGCAATTTTAAAAACAAACTACTGACTAATTTACAAATGTACTACTGCAAATTAGCCTGTTAAGATGTTAACTCACTGTAAAATTTTAGCAGATATTATTTTTTATCACCTTTTGTTGGCACTGTAACATACATGCATCTAGACGTTGATGCAGAAAAATAATTTTCCTTTTAGCTCCAAATAATTCTAAGACATTAAATTCATTACAGCATATTCTCCATTAAAAGAAAAATTGAGACACAGCAGCCACAGATCTCTTTGATGGGGTTTTTATCCTGAGTTCTGCCCAGGTCAGACTTTCACTTACACCAAAATCAATTTCAACAGTATGTCCTTACTTTTACTCTTGAGTTTGGTTACTTTCTACAGAACAACTCTCTTTCCTGATTTGTGGCATATCTCTCTTTCTCTCTCTCTATTAAAACTTAAACTGAGGGGAAGGACAAATGATGGATTAAAACAATAATTCACAGTGCTTGAAGCAGAAGACCTAACAAACATTCTGGCTGAATCTCCCCCATTGGCCATCTTAATGCTCGCTGTTCCAGTGGAAATGAAACAATTTTGGGGAGTGTGCCGTTGAGGTGTGTTATATTTAAACTGACAATTTAACAAGGAGGGAGAAAGAGATGTACTTCCAGTCACTTTGACCCACCAAAACCTTTTTCAAAAAGTATCTGCAGGGCAATTGCATAAAGCAATTGCGATGTGTACGTCCTCTCCACATCTATCTAGCTAACTACTTTTAAAATATTAAGCTAATAAAAATATAAGGTAATTGCTATTAAAAATATTCTTCTAAGCCTTAATCTACTGACATCTAAACAAGCTAAAATAGGTTAAAAAATCAACTTGT
This sequence comes from Mola mola, assembly GCA_001698575.1. Classification (NCBI taxonomy): domain Eukaryota; kingdom Metazoa; phylum Chordata; class Actinopteri; order Tetraodontiformes; family Molidae; genus Mola; species Mola mola. The sequence goes on along the minus strand of KV751388.1, from coordinate 818,255 downwards.
TTAGAATTTCTGATTTCAAATAAATATAAATATTACATTTTGCGAGATACTTGTGCCGGACAGAGTTTGTGATGCTGTTGTGGTCCTTGCATCATCAGTCAAAATTTGCTGTGAACGCAAATCTCTTTTTGCAGCATCAAATCCAAAACAGCATGTGTAAAGGCTGTGAACTTCCGCACACACTGAAGTACTTGACAGAGTGCATTCCTTCCTCTCTGGCTGAACTCTCAAAGAAGACTTCCTTCCACGCCGTAACCCTTTGGTGGATTGGCAGGGCATGGCCCCAACCTCAACCCTAACCCTGTGTAACCTGAACCACAACATAACCCTGTAATTGGTTAATTCTGCTTAAGGCCCTCTAACATACGATACTCACAGTGTGAGAAAAGGAGACATTTAGCTGAAGTGATAGCATAAACACCAGCCAAAGAGTGTTTATATGAGCAAGCATACACCAGCCTACAGAGGGAATATATGTGAGGGAACATGTGCGTATGTTTGACAGGAGGGGGAAGGAAAGGACAGTCCCACGGCAGGCCCGTCTCTCTTCTCCTCACTGTTTGGACGGCTTAAAGAAAACAGGCGGTAGGCTGAAGACAAGCGCTCCCTGGGCCCCCACTTCTCCTGCTACTTTACCCTAAACTCTTCCAGATGATTTATGGC
>KV751388.1:803026-815577 GCA_001698575.1 Mola mola | reverse complement strand
ATTTGTATAGCCCAAAATCACAATTTACACATTATCTCACTGGGCTTTGACAAACTGTACAGATGTGACATCCTCTGCCCTTAGACCCTCGAACCGGGTGAGGAAAAACTTGAAAACACCTAAACAGGGAAAATACGAAACCTCAGGAAGAACCACAGAGGAGGGATCCTTCTTCCTAGGATGGACAGTCGTACAATAAATGTCACATGTACAGAACACAACAACATGATAATAACAGTTTACTTAGAATAAATAAAACATCCATGAGCCCCAGAGTCTGTGGATTCTATAAATCCAGATGTATGGGAAGTCTAGTGAGCCAGACGCAGGTGTAGTCTGTTGGTCCAGGAGTCATTATAGTCCATGTATCAAGATCTGAGTGTTGCTGATGTAGTCAATGAGTCCAAGAGTATGTGGAATCTATGAATCCAGTGATATGTGAAGTGTAGTGATCCAGAAGCAGGTGTAGTCTATTGGTCCAGAAGTCATTGTAATCTGTGGATCCCGATTTGCACTTGGAAATCCAGCCTAGGATCCAAGTCACAGGATCATTTTTGTCGTTTCGTTTTCTGCCGCTTATCCGGGTCCGGGTCACAGGGGCAACAGTTTGAGCAGGGAGATCCAGACGTTCCTCTCCCCGGCCACTTCCACCAACCCCTCCAGGGGGACACAAAGTAGTTCCCAAGCCAGCCGAGAGATAAAATCTCTCCAGCGTGTCCTTGGTCTACGCCCTCTCAACGTTACCCATAGTCACCATGCTATATGACATTTAGTGACTAAAAATGACCTCAAATTAAACATTGTTACTAAAAAGACAAATGAAGCAAAAATTTCAACAATAAAACGTAAAGTAAGTAATTGCACAATTCACTGTGATATTCTTTCCTCTTCCCTTCCTCCTGTAAACTCATTTTTAATAATTTCAGTACAGTTTTTCATAGCATTCCTATCATTATTATTAAACACCCCTACCAACCACAAACCCTACAACCCTCCTACAATGATTCTAATAAAAAATGCTACGATATAGAAATTCTGGTCCGATATTGATATTTAAACAATTTGGCTGATAACTAATATCAATACCCTTTAAAGCTGCAGCAAGTTGTAGATCAGCAGATGTAGCCTGAGTAAAATTAATGAGACTTAATGGATTATTGTTGACCAATACCGAAATGTCGGTATCGGCTGACTCCATTATTGAGCCAATATATTGTTTCATCCCTGATCTGAATTATTCTTTCTGTTAAAATCATTTATAAAATTGGAAAAAGAAGAAGAGAAAAAAAATGTGCATCTGTTAAGTTAACAACATGATATACATATTACACATTACACACTACACATTAAATTAATGTGGTATCAACACGTTTTGACACTATATACACAGTTCAATCTAAAATGAATAATACATATTCTTCTCTGTAGTGCTGGAGGTGGTGAGAGATGATACTGAAGTTCCCCATTGAAACTGCTCACAACAAGGATTGTGTATTAACTTGAGTATCCAGGTCATGATTTCTGGAAAGAGACATTCATGTTGAATTTTTAAAAGTAATTATTGGTTCTTTGAGCACCATGATAACAGTGTCATCTAGTTCAATTACACTGCAGAGAAAGCAGACATATCTACAGCTGATAGTTTACAAAATAAACAACTCTACCAAAACTATCTAGATGATAAACAGCAAGACGAGGATATGTATTTTATATTTTGAGGAGAACTGTCTCTTTAACTTTAAGTCAAATTCAAAACATGATACTCTGCCTTCACAGTAACTACTGTGAAAATCCCTGCTTCTGGCTCAAAAGCAGTTGCAGAATTCTTACTACTACATACTCAAATTATTTGTTAAGTCTGAGATTCTGTCCTCCCTCATGTACTAATCAAATTCTGAATTCTGTGCCTGTGTGCTCTCAAACTTGCATCCTACAGTCTACTGCTTAATTATGTGAATCGAGTTTCTGCTTATGTTAAAAGAGTCACTAGCCATTGATGCAGGTAAATTAATATATTTCATTTTATCGTAGGGAGATAATTGACAAAACAGTGTTGATGAATATGTTCGTTTCAGTAAATCCGCATTTGAGTCAAGCCATTACATGTGCGCTGTTTTTACATGCATTTTTTTTGCAATGTGTTGTTTAAATGTAGTGTTTATTTTCATATTTTTTAGAACACAAAACAGGTTTTGTCAAGAGCCTTGTTTCTGTTGTCTTAGGTTGTTTTCACGCCTAATAATTTGCTTCCTTGGTGTGGTCCAGATGCAAATAGGATACTTTGATTCATTATTCAGCAGGTTTGGTTCACACTCACAAAGGCAAATCTCAAGTGGACTATAAAATTGTAGCCAAAAGTCACGCACACGGAATTTCATTCAATAATTTGTTCAGATGGTTAGACAAATAAAAACGAAAAAGCCCTCACAATTTCTGCTGCGGCCTTCATGGTGTCAAACACATTTTAGCTCAGGGGCCACATGGAGGAAAATCTATTCCTAAGTGGGCCAGACCAGTAAAATCATGGCATAATAACTTAAAAATAATAACAACTTCAGATTGTTTCCTTTGTTTTAGTTTGGTCCAAAATAGTACAAGCACATTCTGAAAATGTACACATCACAAATAATCCTCTTGACAAAACACTTCAAATTAGTTGAAAATTGTGAGGAAAAAATTGGTGCAATTTCAAGAACACAATGCCTCAGTGATTGGAACTTAGGCTTCGTCTCAGTGTATCTACAAAGGCATACAGCTTTAAGTCACAGCCTATCTGGGATTGAACAAAATACAAACAACTCTTCTAGGTATCAAATACCTCATTTGTCATTTCCACATCTTAATCCTGAGCTAACTCACCACACCATACAAACTGAGGTAGAAACTATTCAAGAGGGTTGAATTACTCCCTGCCTTGTAGGCTACACTATTTATTGATAGAAAAATAAAAGCTGTGCAATGCATGAACAATTTAAACAAACCAAACTTATGAACTGAAGTGACTGACATTATTACAGTAAATCACACACTGTTCACTTTCTTTAAATCTCCACAGAAGATGTTCATTTTCACAGAACTATATCAGGGTGCATTGTCTCATGCAGCATTTTAAGTGGGGTTACCCCCTGTTTATTTTACTCCTGAAACCTGGCATCTTTTAGCTTTCACCAGTGCATCAATATCAGGCGTCACATCCTGAGTGGCAGCCAATTTCAGGATGCCATTCATGTGCTTGTGCGTGAGCCTTGAGCGCAACTTCGTCTTATTGATGCTCATTACAGAGAACACTTGCTCACAAAGATATATGGTTCCGAACATGCACAACACTTTTGCAGCAAGGGCTGTCAAGTTGGGGTAACCTGGCAAGAGATACTGATAAAATGTGTCCAAGCCAGCTGCGGCAAATTTGCCCTTCAAATCTCGCTCACACTTCAAGTCTATTATTTCAAGTTGGGTGTTGACGGGCAGATCAGAGGCATTCACGGTGAATGGCGAGCAAAAAACTTTGAAGTCTTTCTCCACTTCACCAAAAATCTGAAAGCGTTGTTCAAACTCCCACAACAGTCCTGTTATTTTATCTTTGAACCGCTTCGTGTCTGCGGCATGTTGCGCACACATCTTTCAGACAAGGAAAGTGAGCAGCATCACCACCTGCTAGTTGTGTCTCCCACAATGACAGCTTCAACTTGAATGCACATATGCTGTCATAATACTGCATGACAACTTTGTTGAGCCCTTGCAGCATTTTGTTCAAGTTATTCAAGCACTCTGTAACATCCACCATAAGTGCAAGGTCCTGCATCCATTCTGTGGACTGAAATTCTAACACTGGTTTGCCCTTTTTTTCCATGAACTGTTCGATTTCCTCTTTTCTCCATTGTCCTTGCAAGTTCTTATATTTTTCGGCATGAAAAGTCTCATAGTGGCACCGAAGGTTATATTCTTATATCAGCACTGAAACCTGCTGTGAACACACCGAACACACAGGTTCCCATTCACTTCCGTGAATAAATAGGACGATGACCATTTTTCATGGAAAATTCTGCACTCTGCATCCACTTTTCTCTTTTTGACAGATACATTTTGGGGCAATGAGGGTGCCAAAGCGCGTAATGTTCAAAGTAGAAGACGTAATACGCAGAACGACATGGCCGCTCCGGGCAAGCTATCAGGTATACTTGCTCAGTCCCGGTATAAACAGTTTGCTTGCTTAACAGATTTGCTATTGCGACATCCAGTGGACATATTTAGAACAGCAGTATCTTTCATTGAAAAATTGCAGCTCATTTTTATACTTTGCAAAATCATCTCGTGGGCCGGATTAAACCCGTTGTAAGTTTGACACCCCTGTCATAGAGCATCGACAGGTTAGTTTAATGCTCATTTTGATCCGGAGACTGCATATAAATAGATGTAAGCGGGTGGCACGAGCGAACGTTCATGTCCAACATTCGTTGGACAACTTGCACTAATTAATCTAACAATTTAATGATTTCATTAAATACGTTCTGCAATGAGGAAAATTTACGGTGGAAGACGACTGGCTCTAATAAGTTCCTACTACGATCTGTTAGCAACAAACAGGAGATCTACGAGTTAAAACTTAATAAAGCTAAATATAGCTTAGCTAATTTTTCCATGTTATTTTTTTCATTTTTCCATCTTGTGTTCAAAATATTGTTGAGGTCATCACATTTAATAAATTTGTCTTTAAAATCAACAGAGTTGCCACTTTTTTTTTTAGTGTAATGTGTATTTTTTATGAATTGTTGACGCAGCTTCTTAACTTTAATGCGACACTGCTCAATACTTCGGTTTAACCCATTCTGCATCATTCTTTTTCTAAAGATTTTGAACACCTCTGCTTTTTCGAACAGTTCAGAAATGTTCTCTTCCATGAAACATATTTCCAGAAGGTATTTTTACTACCTCGTTCTTTGTTTTTTACGTTTGTTTCCTGCTGCTTATTTTGTTAGCCACAACTTGCTAACTTCTTCAGCTGCCAAAACAGGAAAAAATTTGATTATTCTATGCTTCCAGTGATTTGGTGTAGATGGGGTTCACACCAGTGATGATCTGCTCCAGAGTCTGCTTGCAAGAGGTCCGAGACCACCTCTATCAGGCAGACCAGAGTTGTTTGGGTCACACCAGAGGTCTCAGGCTACGTTTAAACCAACCCAAATGAACCACACCAGGATTCGGTTCAACCAGACTAAACAAGGCTGGTGTGAACGCAACCTCAGTTTACTTACTTACTTTTCACATAGGCAAAATGTCCAGTGTTTAATTTTACTAACAAGCATCCACACCATTATCCTCTTTCTTTATTATAATATTTCCACTTCTACCATAAGCTATTGCATCTTCCTACATACCTATTGCATACCTATTGAAAACATTCCACTATAAAAAAAAAAAAAATATTTGGCTCTTTAAGGACATGTGTTGCTTGTAGTTTTCTTTTTAAACCTTTTATCCTTTTTGAAATATTCCGTTTTGTCTGGGATTTTTATTTTATATCATATTCTTGATTCTTTTCCCCATCGAAGTTGTCTTCACTGGAACTGCAGGGAGCTGTGAATTTCTTTGATGATGAGTTAGACATTCGAGATATTAAAGACATTTTTAGCTTCATTAGTTAATTATGGTCGGTGCCACATGTGCTGCCATATCTGTTACATGTCATCTCATATTGTAGTTCATGACTTTTCAGGCTCTTCATTTCATATTCTTACAGATCAGCAAATGCTTTAAGGCTTTATTTCGACAATCAGCATCTAGACACATTTTCACCTGGAAATGTGATAATTTGTAGTTACTGTTATTATTATAATTTTTCTGTCATTTACAAAGCTGGCTAATCTTATATCTAAAGTGCTCTAGGAATTATATAAATAAATGGTGAAACTAAAATATATATCTAAGCATCATTTGTCAAACAGTCGGGTATACTAATGTATACTAGGCCTATGTGGGCCTAATGTGTTTCTGTTGCACGTCGCCATCTGTGCCATTATTCCAAAGGCAAACTGTGGGGTCAAATATGTCCCACAGAGAAAGTCAGACAGAGCAACAGACTGGGATATGTATATTCAATCCACAACCAGATAACAGCAGCTAGAAGCTACAGTAACGTTATGATGAAAAACAATGGTTAGAAGCTGAGACAACGTCAGGTGTGGCTAGAAAAGCGGAGAACAGTCATTCAATGCTTTCCAGGGATGGAAAATAATTATTATTGCCAAGTTATTCCATTCTTTTGAAAGTGCTGCTGGTTCTGAATGTGAAATGGTGCATGATACTGAACGTTTCTGCTATGTGTCACGCCTCTTTTGATTGCAGAGCACTGGCTTGCTGTCTAACATCACACGGTGCAATGGTCTTATAATGCCATTGTTAGTTGAGTGTAAATAAACAAAAGGGGTATAGAGAACGATCTTTGTTGTGGCGATGTTGCATATTTAGGTAATGTCTGCCACAGTTCACTCATCTGTTTCCTATTTCTATTGTACTGTTATCTATTTTTAATTCTTTAATATTCACCAACCACATTTCCTCTTCACATCCACTCCATCACATTACCTCTTTCTGTTATGTCTTGTCTCACCTGCTTTGTTTAATTTCACTGAATTTAAATTGTTTTTGTAAATATCTAATATCTAATATTTAATAAAATTTACAATAGTTTGTTTTAGATTTGGGGAAGTTGAAGAGTTCAGTGTGGTGGTCTATGGATATAGCAGAACTGAACACATTTGTATGTGCATAGACTTGAGCAAACTAAATATTATGACTGTTGGTCCTGCTCCAGCCAGTGTTTTGAAAGCTAAAAGATGCAGATAAAGAATTGGCACTTTGTTGCTCAGGAAAGTAGAAGATGTTGGATTGAAGTCCTGTTATTTAAATCATTCAGTCAAAATGTCCACAGTGTAACACTTGTTGGTGTAAATCTTCAGCATTAAAATTGCAGTGGGTAAAAAAAACAACAAAAAAACAAAAAACGGAAAACAAAACAAAAAAACCAACACTTTTTGTATAATTGCTAAAATGATTGTTGTTGCTTTGTTTGGCGTTTGTAGGAATTGCTTCCGGTCCAACCAATGAGAGCATCTCATGAATCATTTCTTGTGATCTAGTAGCAAGCTCCCGGCACTGCCATGTAACAGTAGAGAAACGACTACCTCGCAAAAAAAATATTCCTATAAAAATTTGAGTGTTAAAATTTCAGGGTTAAACATCTGGGAGTTGATTTTAACTCCCGAAGTGTAAATTTAACACATTTGGTGTTAAATGTTATCCAGAGTTGGAATTATTTCACAGAGTTGATCAGATCAGTTCTAGTTTAACTCTAAGCCGTAATTAAGCTCCGCCTCCGCTCCCTGAACTTCACTTCTTCAGTTTGAAACATGAAGAGTGTCAGCGCCATTTTCCTCTCATGCGTGTCAAACACGGTAAGTGAATTGATGAATTGATGGTGTTGACTGCACAATGTACAATAATACATTGAATATATACTTCACAAAGCCTTGTTTGTTGCCAGGACTGAAGAGCAAATTTGTCCACGTCTAGTGAGCTAACAAGATACGGTATCGTTAGCTTAATTAGCTAACCTCTAGTTACTAAAACTGTAATTATCAATGACAAGTTCATAACAATGGGTGGCACAGTGGTGCAGTGGTCCTGGGTTCGATTCCGGGTCAGGACGTTTCTGTGTGGAGTTTGCATGTTCTCCCTGTGTCTGCGTGGGTTCTCTCCGGGTTCTCTGGCTTCCTCCCACATTCCAAAAAACATGCAAATCTGGGGGTTAGGTTAATTGGTCACTCTAAATTGCCCCTAGGTGTGAATGTGAGTGTGGATGGTTGTTTGTCTCTATATGTCAGCCCTGCGATGAACTGGCGACTTGTCCAGGGTGTATCCCGCCTTTGCCCCAAGATGCTGAGATAGGCTCCAGCCCCACCCCGCAACCCCTAACGGGATAAGCGGTAGAGAATGAATGAATGAAAGTTCATTACAAGCTGCTCTTATATTTTTTTTACTGTAGAGGCTGGAGTGAACGGTCGTGTTTTACTTTTAGTGTTTTTTGCCTTCACTGTGGTTGATCATGAAAGTTGCCGCCAAAAACTTGTCCCAACATGTAGATATGTGTTTCTCCTGTCTTTTCTGTGTGACCGGGACTTATCTTACCCTTATTCCTGTTAATGTTAATTTACTTTGTGAATATTTTTTGCATGCCCAAGTAAAAATGCTGGTCCAGGTAAATCACAACAGACTGCAGAAGTATGTGAAGTTGGCTGAGGTAGAAGGTCAGTTTGACTTTCTTCAATTCCACGAAAATGGTAAGTTATTTTTCTTTAGTTTGGCTTAGAAAAAATAAGTTTAAAAATACACCCATGCTGTTTTATAACATCTGTCTTCAAGCTCCTTAATGTTGTAACCTCACGTATCTTGAAAAAAGGAGCTGAAAGAGAATTTACTTTTTTTTTCTCAAAACATTGTGTAAACTGATGTCAATTATCGGAATAGTTCATTAATTTAATAGTCTTATCGTACTATCTTTTCCAGTCCTTGTGAGATTTTGCCTGCCGCCCGATGCACAAGTTATTTACAAGGATGCAACAGGGACAGAAGTTCATGCAGAAATATTCAGCGATCTGGTTGGACAAGGCAATGTGGTGCTGACAGTTTTCTCAAATGGTGAGATATAAAGGCAAGTATAATCAAGTTGTCTACATCCTACAGCTTAAGATAATGTACTTTTTTTTTTTTTTTTTATTCCTTTAGAGTTTTCTGATTGGTCCTTAGTGCATCAACTATAAACATGGATGAAGTCCCCAGGAAGAGACAACGATTTGAGAATACAAATGCAGCATCTGCTAAACAGATTGTGACACTTGATTCTCATGAGTTTAACATTTTTGCATTTTTCAGTCTCCAGAAAAGTTCTTAATAACCATGTTTAACATTCTTGTGGTTTTGTTTTTTTATTAGTTGATCGAAACTGTGCTTAGAGGCAAGTCTGGTGGTGAAGAAGTACTACAGGAGTACCGAAGAACAGAAACTCTAACAGATGCTGCAAGAAGGTAAATGGTTAACATCCTGGTGGCTCACATGACTGATAACCATGGGTATGTGTGACTATACCAAGAGTATGCTCTTGGTATAGTGATGCTGTTCCCTTCCCTCAAGGATCCATATTCCAAGAAAGGCTACATAAGTAATTATTATTGTTTGCATGACACATGCATGTTGTGACGCAAAGTCGTGGGCATGACATTGACTTTTGAATTCTGAGATTTGTCATGACAATGCATTCATTTTTTTTCAGGAACACTTCTTTGACGCTGCAAGCAACATAGGATACATTTCTTGGCGTCTGAAAACTGTCCAAAGGCAGATTCGAGGGTCTGCAACTCTACCAAATAGCTCCATTGACTTTTTTTCTAGGAGGCCAAATTTCCAAAGGATCATTAATGTTGAGGGGCAGCTTGATGGTGTTGCTTGCCAAGAAGCCATTTCTTTGCTCAACCATACCACGGACAAATCCCTGATTTTCCAGAAAATGAGGGAGACCTTTCAGCATCGTCAGAAGCTTGTTAATGACCCAGGAAGAAGTGTTGATATCCTCTCCACCTTCCCAAGATTCTTGCATACAAAGGGATTGGTAAGTTTTGAATGAGATGTTTAAAATTTGAAAGTATTTCCGTTAGTAGTAAGTCCTGTAGTTTAATCTTCTTTCTTAAAGGTCGATCAAGACTTCACGCTCCTATGTGATGATGAGATATCCTCCAGACTGTTTCAGAAATGGGATGTGTTCTTCAAGCCAAACGTCATAATAGAGGCTAAGCGGCTCACTTCAACACCAGAGTTGAGACTATTGGTGCCGTCGGCAGATAGTCCCCCAGGAAGTGATTCTGATGAGGCAATGAGTGAGTCGTGTTTGTTTTGCTTGTTAAAAAGCATCACTTATAATTGCAGTTACTTAATTTGTTATCTTCATGATTATATGATTAAAATTGGGAAACAAGCACTTGTGAGATTTCATTTGTTTATTCTGTGTGTCTCTGAAAGTTGATCTGATTTTTGGGATAAATATGGATAATGAATCGCTAACTGTTTAAAACTCTCTTAAAGCCTCCTTGTAGTCAGTCGGACCTACAGCATTCAATTTGAATAGTCTATTAATAATCTTAATAGTCAGTTAATTATTGTAACTATTTGTCCTTAGCCTTCAACCAAGAAATGGCCTCCCTGTTGTTGCTGATACATCTCCTTCCACCACCACCAGGGGGGTTGAAGTCTCTTTTATTAAGATGATTATAATAATTCAATATGTAAATGAGGATTGTTAAAAAGTAGAGCAAATTGAAGATAAGTCTTCATAGGCACTGCCATCTTGTACTAGCCAGTGAGAATATGTTTGAATAGTCAATTCTACAGTATAATGTAGTTTTCTCTTTGGGTTCACTTTAATCTTGTCTAATGTTCAGTTTTATTATCTCAGCCCTAGCCATGCTGCAGCTTGGAGGAGCACCTCCGCAACCAGCAGGGTCGGTAGCCATACCTCCTCACTGTTGGGCGTCAGAAGAGCAAGATTGACAGCTTTTACATCACCATGGATAAGCATCTCATGCCATGCAAGGCAAACTGCTCCTTTGGGGCATTTGATGAACTTTACAAAGCACATTTTGTGTTTAATGTGTCTTATGATGTCGCACTTGTGCATTTTTACACATTTCTGCAGACAACAGTGTATAACATTGATGTGGGGAAAATGAGGGAGTCACCCAGAGTTAAAGACTTGAGAGCCAGACTACTTAACCAGCCAGCAGCACTCTCACTCTCTGAGTAGGAGGCTAAAACAATGCTGACCTGTTTCATGTGTCAGAAGTTGTATCCCAGTAGTCAGCAGTTGATTTCCTATTTAAGAGTTGAACATGGTTACTATTCTGGACCCAAGTTCAAATTGTTATGTTCTCAGCAAGGCTGCAGGCACCAGTTCCTAACCTATGCAGGTTTTCGGAAGCACCTAAATAGTGTTCATGGCAGTGCTCAGCAAATCGCTCAAGTTTCAACTGTTGCGTGTTCCTTTAGTAAGGTACTTGCAACTTCATCTCAGGCACCACCTTGGAGGACCTAATTAATCCCCCAGATGAATGTAGCTCTATACTAGTGTTCCTTCTGATAGCAATGATTCAGGACTTACTAACGATCAAACCAAAGAAATGTGTGCATCCATCATGGCCAAATTACAGGGGAGTGGAATTTCAAACAGTTTGGTATCCTCAATTGTAGGAGATTTGGAGGAGCTAACAAGTGATCTTCACTCCCAAGCAAAGCATACTGCCATTTCTGCTCTACCTACAAGTGAGCCCAACATATCTGTGATAAATGAATCGTTTGAAAAATTTGAAAACCCGTTCACAAATCTGAATACAGAGTGGAAACGAAATAAGTACTTCCGCCAAAAGTGGGGGGTCGTTGAGCCAATAGAAATAACACTGGGTGTGAGATATGACAACAGGCGAAACCAAAAATCTGATACTTATGATCAAGTACCTGTGAAGGATACTTTTATATATGTGCCGATTTTATAAACACTGAAGTTCATGTGTAGAAATCCAGACATTTGTGTTATCCTAAAAAAATAGTGTAGATCAGAGCCTGAAACTTATACTGACTTTTTTGATGGAAGTTATTTTAAAACACACTCTTTGTTTACAGCAAAGACATGCATTACAGATTCAATTGTACTATGATGATTTTCAAACGGCCAATCCCCTTGGCTCCAAATGTGGAATTCATAAAATTGGCTGTCTTTATTTTGTTAGAAACTTACCCCCAAAATTGAATTAGATTTTAATGGACATTCATTTGGTATCACTTTTTCATGCACAAGATCTGCACAAGTATGGCTTTGATGTTATACTGGAACCGTTAATAAATGATGTGAAAAACTGGAAGGCCAAGGGATAAATCTTCCATTGTCTGACGAGCCATTATATGGTACAATCTCACAAATCACTGGAGATAATCTAGGGATGCACAAAATTCTTGGTTTTAATGATTCATTCAATAGCTGTCATTTTCTTCGCCTTTGTTTGAAAAGAATGATTCTCAAACAGTTTATAGTGAGGATGATCCTAAGGTGATACTTTGTGGAAAAGATGTATTTGAAATGCATTGCCAGTCTCTCCAGGAAAACCCACAATTGAAGTCACTGTATGGTTTAAAAAAAGCAATCTACACTCAATTCATTGAAGTATTTCCATGTTTGTAATAACTATTCATTTGATATAAATGCATGATCTTATTGAGGGTGTGGCTCAGTATGAGATCAAATTCGTTTCGTTTCGTTTCGTTTTCTGCCGCTTATCCGGGTCCGGGTCGCGGGGGTAACAGCCTGAGCAGGGACATCCAGACGCTCCTCTCCCCAGCCACTTCCACCAACTCCTCCGGGGGGACACCAAGACGTTCCCAAGCCAACCGAGAGATGTAATCTCTCCAGCGTGTCCTTGGTCTGCCCCGGGGTCTCCTCCCGGATGGGCATGCCC
>KV751388.1:747909-793325 GCA_001698575.1 Mola mola | reverse complement strand
AATAAAAAAATCCAATTTCCTTTAATTCTTATAATAAATCAAATTTTTAAAACTTGACATAATATGGGACCTTTTAAAAATGAAAAATTATGCCCTCTCGCACCAAAATTTTCAGTGATACAAAATCAGTATGTTGTGGCGGACGCTAGGAGCTATGCCTCTCACCCAGCGGCGCTGTGAGCAGGGGGTGTGATTTATGTTCCCGGGTTTTCTGGTGCAAGTTTCAGTTTGGTTCTGGAGCTGAGGAATAAAGTTTGAACTCGCTTTCGTCTCCAGTGTTTTTCCTCATCCTGCCACATTGGTGACCCCGTATTGAACATGTTTGGAGCAGAAAAAGAGTGTGACCCCACTTCGGCCACACCGCCCCAACTCTCACAGCCGTCCGTTCTCGCCACGGCTGTGAAGCTTCAGGAGTTCTGGCAGAGCGACCCGGCTTCGTGGTTCCAGCATGTCGAAGCGCTGTTCCACCTGGGTGGAATCTCCGCAGACGACTCCAGATACTTTTTGGTTATCGCTGTGCTAGACCAGCAGTCCACACGGCGTGCCATGCAACTGTTGCACGCCCCCCCGCAACACGGTAAATACGTCTCCCTCAAACACATTCTGCTCCGGAGGTATAGCATATCTGCCGCAGAGAGGGCAGCTAGAATCCTTTCCCTATCCAGTTTGGGCGACGGGATGGCCGTGGATCTCATGGACAATATGCTGTCGTTGCTAGGCTCGGACAAAGGTGGTTTCCTTTTCCCGCACGTTTTCCTGCGCCAGCTCCCGTCTCGGTGCGCGCGGCTTTGGCTAACTTCCCATGTTTGGCTGCCAGTGACTGCCGAGGTTTGGCTGAGGAGGCCGATTGGGTCCTGCTGGCTACCAGAGAGTTTGCTGTCCAGAGTGTGGCATCGGAGCCTCTGCAGACGGTGTCGGGAGACGCGGATCCGGCAAGGGGACGGCCTCTGTTTTTTCCACCAGCAGTTCGGCGGCAAGGCTAGACGCTGCGTCCTTCCATGCTTGTTTGAGGCGCTGGGAAACTCCAGGGCCAGCGCTCAGTAGCAGCAGTGGGCTCTGGTAGACGTAGCGAGCTGCTCTTCGTTAAGGACTCATTGTCAGGAAGACGGTTTCTGGTGGACTCTGGCTCGCAAAAGAGCCTACTCCCTCCAGCTCGCATGGACATGTCAGCCGAAAGTGGCGGCCCGCAACTAAATGCAGCTAACAGTTCGTCCATTGCATTTGGCACAAGTTTGGTGACTGTCTGTTTCCACGGGCGCCATTTCGAGTGGGACTTTGTAATCGCCTCCATTACTGTTCCTATTATTGGTGCGGATTTTCTGTGTGCAAATGGTCTGCTTGTTGATGTTGCAAAACGCTGTTTAATTGATGATGTGTCTTTCGCCACTTTTCCGTGCAAGACTGGGGGAATTGGGCTGTTAACACACGCTAACTTTTTAGCATCCTGTCGACTGGACTCCCTAACGTGTCTAGGTCTTTGAAGGTGCTAAGTGCGCCTTGGCTAGCCCTGCCCTCCTCGCCCATCCCAAACCCACGGCATCCATAGGTTTAACAACCGACGTGTCTGACGTAGCCGTGTGTGTGGTGGTTGAACAGCTTGTGGCGAATGCGTGGCAGCCACTCGCATTTTTTAGCTGCAAACTACGAGATAGCAAGCGCAAGTACAACGTTTTTGACTGGGAGTTGCTGGCCCTGCACCTTGCAATCCGTCATTTCCGCTTCCTGCTGGAAGGTCGCTCCTTCACGGCTTATGTGGATCATAAACTGCTGACTTTCGCCATGTCCAAGGTGACTGAGTCGTGGTCTGCTCGTCAGCAGCGCCACCTGGTGGCCATCTCTGAGTCCACAACGGACATTCAGCATGTGGCCGGGAAGTCCAACCCCGTTGCTGATTGTCCGTTGCGTGTGCTTGTGTGTCCTGTGCACCTTGGGGTGGATTTCAATGCTATGGCTGCCGACCAGCCCAGCGACCCGGATGTCCTTGCCCTTAGATCAACGCGTACCGGCCTCAAGCTAGAGGATGCTATGATGCAGGAAGGCAGTCCTGCCCTCCTCTGCGATGTCTCCACTGGCCGTCCCCGCCCCGTTGCTCCAGTGGCCTGGCACCGTCGAGTTTTTGAATCGATTCACTCCCTCTCGCACCCTGGAGTTCGGGTGTCTGTGACGTTGGTCGATTCCAAGTCCAACCTAGTGGGCCCTCTACTTTCTTCATAGGGTTTTACGCACCTGCTCACCATGGTAGATCGGACTACCAGGTGGCCAGAGGCTGTCCCTCTGTCCTCCACAACATCCTCGGACGTTGCACGCGCGTTTCTTTCCTCCTGGGTCACCCGTTTCAGCACTCCGTCAGATATCACCTCAGACAGGGGTACCTTCCCCAGTTCGCGTCAGAGCTCTGGTCAGCACTTGCGCGATCATTGGGTGTGCAGGTGCATCGCACTACCGCATACCACCCTCAGGCTAACGGCTTGTGTGAACGATTTCACCGGTCGCTCAAGGCAGCGCTGTGCACTGCGCTCTCGGATGATAACTAGGTGGACCGTTTACCTTCGGTTATGCTTGGGTTGCGATCGGCTCCTAAGGAGGACCTAGACGGTTCGCCTGCTGAGCTGGTTCTCAGTCAGCCGCTCCGTGTCTCTGGGGAATTTTTGCCTGGGAGCTCCGTTACTCGACCCGGTCTGGCTGGTTGTCCTTTTTTGTCCGACAGCACTCGGGTTCCAGGCCCCGTTCACCACTGTTTTCCATGGTCGTTCGTGCCTGCGGAGTTCATGTCGGCTCGTTTTGTTTTTGTACGACATGATGCTCACCACTCATCCCTTCAACCCCTATACGATGGCCCATTTCGGGTTCTTGAGACGGGTCCTAAGGCTTTTGTGCTGGATATGGGTGGGTATAGGGAGCGTGTCATGCTTGATAGTCTTAAACCGGCGCACAGGGTGGCGGACGAAGTGGTGTTTCCGGCCCAGGTTCCCCGTCGGGGTGGCACTCCTTTCAGGACCCCGGCAGTGTCTTCACAGGTTCAGCGTTCTGCTTCTCAGCCGGCATTGGACTGTGTTTCTCCTGCTGCTTCGGCTGAGACATGGCACAGCCGTTATGGCAGGCTGCTTAAGCCTCCAGTGAGAGACTGATTTTCTTTCCAGGAGTCCCTTCTGGGTGTTTGGCGGGGGGGACTGTGTGTTGGACACTAGGGGCTAGGTTGCAAGGTTGTTCCTGTTTCTGTTTGGTTTTGGAGCTGAGGAATAAAGTTTGAACTCACCTTTGTCTCCTGTGCTTTTCCTCATCCTGCCACAATGTTAACTGTACAAACTGTAGTTAAACCATGACAGCTGTCTAAAATATCCAGTACCACTGGTCCATTAAAAAAAAACACACATCTGTACTAAATCACAAACCTCTATTCATCTGTCGGCTGAAGACCTGCTTCACATGTTCAAATTTAAATCTTCATGTGATTCTCTTCAGTTCAGCATTCATACTGTCCTTTGAACAGCACCAGTTTGCTAAAATATCAAAAAGTATGCAATTGCTTCATATTAGCTTCATTTCTCAATGTTCAATAGAAGAAATGCTAGAAATGCGTCATGATTAAGGCACTGACGGCTTATCCAGTTATGTTCTCTCCAATCATTTCATGTTAATGCATTAATGTTTTCGGATAAACAAGGTGATGCTTGTAAAATTGCTCCTTCCTGAATGCAGTTCGGCGTGATTGGTGCGGTATTTGCTAGCGTTTCCTCTGTACTCAGCGGTCATTACCATGATGATGTCCCGACAGAAAGCATAAATAGATGTGAGAGAGCCGATGTCGGGTTCTTTGACCACCAACAGTGAACCGTCTACGCCTGTCTGCTGTCGAATTTCCTGAGCCGCCTCCTCAGCCCGGATCATGTCCTGGCAAGCCATTATCACACAGCCCTGGAGCTTCACAATGCCGGCTTGGGTGACTTTTTCTATCCCACTGTTGGCATCGATGACTATCACCGTCCTCCCGTTCATCATGCTGCCTCAGAAGCCACCTACTGAGTGGCTGTTTACAGTTCTGAGCTTCAACGGCGAGCTAACGTTAGCCTCATGACTGTCCAACACAAAAGCACTTCTTTACCCACAATTCACCAGTGATAGTTGCGAAGGCGGGGGACACCCTGGACAAGTCTAAGTCGCTCATTGCAGGGCCAACATATAGAAACAATCAACCATCCACCATAACATTCCCACCTACAGGCAATTTAGAGTGACCAATTAACCTAACCCCTAGTTTGCATGTTTTTGGACTGTGGGAGGAAGCCGGAGTACCCGGAGAGAACCCACGCAGGCACAGGGAGAACATGCAAACTCCGCACAGAAAGGCCCTGACCCCGGAATCGAATCCCCTAACCCTAACCTTCTAGCTGTAAGGTGACCGTGCAAACCACTGCACCACTTCTCTGTCTGATATTAAACAAACTTGTGATATTGAAAGTAATTTTCTGGCATCATTTTTTTTAAAGAAATTCAAGTAATCCATTTTTCTGATTATTAAAAACATTGTTAAAATATCACTGCCAATAAAAAAAATTAATAATTTAAAAAGGCGCTACTATGAAACAATAACTAGTTATTAAGTAAATACAATGTAGTAGAGTAAAAGTATAATATTTGCCTCCAAAATGTGATGAAGTGGAAGTTCAAGGTAGCAGAAAATGTAAATACTAGAGTAAAATACAATTAAATGACTGACCTTGTTACAACCATACATTTTAAATGCTGGAATTAAATCCTGGTAGATAAATAATAATTTATCTGCTTTATTTCAGAATTTTCAGAAAAATAAAAAATAGTATCTTAAAATGCTACAGTCAATATTTAACTCCCAGCACTACAAACTTTCAGGGAAAATAATAGTGGTGACATTTAAGGGCAGGGCATGGTACAATAGCCACAGTTGTAGCCCTAAACACTATACTTATCCTTCAAGGTGATGTGTTGAACTCAGGAAGATGGAGGAGAGAGGAGAAAAAAAGGCATACAGTTGAGATATAAGAAAAGGTTAACAGTTTGAGGGAAACTAGCAAAACAATAGAACTACATTTTTCCTTGTTAAAACATGAACTACTGATTGCTGCAAACTGAAATATTTCACGTTTTTGCTTTTTTTTGGAACTGAACCCAATTAATGTTTTGCACATTCGCATTAAAGGGACAGTTTAATGTTGGGATTTTTTTCATAACCCATAATTTTTGTGCCTTTTTTTCCCCAGAAAGAATGTACTGTAAAATGATAATAGCATGATGTGAAGGGTAGAGTGAAATTTTTGGATTCCTCTTTTATTTGTAATAAAACAGAAACATACGGCAGCCTACAATGTCTTGATTTTTTTTTAACATTATTATGGTAAATTAAATCACAAATTTACAAGAAAAATATGCATATTCTCTGACACTGATTTTAATTTTGCTAGAAATATTCAAAAAGTTTTTATTTTTTTCCCAAGTCATTACTTCTTCACTTTTCAAGACTGAGTTAATATCATTTTACAGGAGACATTACTGTGAATCTGGGTTGTTCAGAAAACATTATGGTTTGGATTTATTGTTGTACATCTGTGAATTCAATTTAAGAGAGCTTCAGAGCGCAATTTAAGGACAAAAGGGAAAGCAGCATGGTAGCATACATCGGATAAATCTTGTTCACCTTTCATACTGCAATTACAGCAATCTGGAAGTCACAACTGATGTCACAAAGATACTCCTGAGGTTATTTGAAGAGTTACCTGCTTCTCTGTCTAGCCCTGAAGAACTGTAGCAAAAAGCTTTAGAGACAAGACAAAAGGTGATCTTGTGATGAGTTGAGGAAGAACCTAAAACCTCAATGTTATTTGACTTTATAGCTCTGTGTTTAAATAAAAAAGGTATATTATGTTCAACTGTGCATTTTAAGCTACTTAAGCATTATCAAAATAAATGATTTTACACATGGAGTGCCTATATTACTATTACAGTAAATATACCATATACTGTACACCAAAATCTGAGTCCGTACACTTTCAACATGCTACTGAAAAACCTCATCATGTACTTGTTTGGGACTCAGATTTCCTGAATAAATCACTTGAAGTCTTCAGAGGCTCCAGTGGCCTGTAACCAAAAGAAACAGCATTTAGTTGAGCCTCCACTAGTGGTCCTGCTGCCGGGCTTGTTATGGTTGTTTCACAGCTGGGGCTCTACCAGCAGCAATAATGCGTTGATAACATCTGTAACATCTGGAAAACATCCTTCCTGAAGCCAGGCTTGTAATAGACAAATAATCATGGGTCGAGCCCGGTGTTCTGCTCTGGCTCTGCAGCTCACAGCAGTCACTGCTGTCGAGCTACCTACTTAGAACAATGAAAACTGGTCTATCCTTACACAAACTCTGTGGAGATGATGAACACATTTATAGCAAACACAACAATAAAACAAAACTACAAAAACACACATTTTCTTCAAAGTTGTCAGACCATTTCACGTCACATTAAGGACATAAATGATTTAGTTTATCACAAATACTTGAAGCAGGAGAAAACTGATCATCTGTCCTCCTTCAAAGAGATTGAGAAGTTTTTGCCTCAATAATAGCACAACACATGCTCATGTGATAGTTATTACAATTGCAATGTAATTATTATTTATAGATGTGACAGACATGACTCCAAAAGGGAGAGCAGACATCTATTAAACTGGGATACTTATTTCAGAATAGACCTAGAATAGGTCTGGGTGTGTGTAAGTTGTCAAGAACAGAACCAGAACTTGTGTAGAAGGCCAGCATGTTTGATTTTAAATCAGTACATTCTGGCATTGATGATAAACTTATCGCATACTCTGGGAGCCTCAAACTCAGTATTTAATCATCAGCTAGTGTGGCAGCAAATAATTATATTATAATTCAGCGATTTGTTTGATTCTGACAAATAATCTAAACATCTAATAATTAACCGCTGATAGGGCGAACATTTCTGCAAGGAATACTTTTTTATACATCCAGCATGAATTATGAGTTGCAAAAAAATTGCAAACAGTCTTGTTTTATATATATTTTTTCTGCTATTGTTATTCATCTTAAATGCAGGTCTATTTTATAGCCCAATGAAAACTCTCTGTTTCAAACCAATGCAGCAATTCACTGTATGACTCCTTCAAGTTTTTTCTTGCTGGAGAATGGATACGACTGCAGAAGTCGTTCATCGCTGGGTTCACAACTATGGATATATTTTTAATCCATAAAAAGACATAGTGGTTTGAGGTTAATAGATTTCTGAAATGGATGTGCTTGCACCCAAGCCATCAGTTCTCATTGGCGTAATGTCGTCCAATTTAATTCTGAGTCTGTTGTGTATGGAATTGTCAAACCCAGACAATGATGTTAAGTGATAATGTAGCAACATTACAGTAATTCTTTAAGTAACAAAGAGCTTTGAGCAATTCATTCTGTGGCAATCACCATCCACCACTGATTCAGACAAATATAGCAAATGCCCCTAGAAATTGGAAAATAGACAGCCAAACCAAACCAACTTAGACCTAACCAGAGCATAGGTCACCACAGATTCAACTCCACATACTGCAGCTATCAGCTTTCTGTACATCACCACATTAGAAATGCTATCACACACTTTTTGCTAGACTTTCCCATTTTTCTGTCCAAACAAAGCAGCAGCAGAGGACACACATTCCCACATTCAAGCCCATGTTTTCTCACATGAAGAGAGAAAAAATAACAATACAATTAAAGAACTATCTGTCATCCAGCTAATAAAAAACAGCTTTAATGGATATAATGCATGGCCTGGATGACAAGCACAGCCCCGGTGTGTCACTAGCTTGGGCCAAGGCTTGGCTTTGATAAATGGAGGTGTGGAGGTGAAGACATAGGGATAGGCCTGCCTCAGCTGTGAGGCTCTACATGGCTCTGCCATGCACCATCCTCCTCAAAGTGTGTCTGTTGTTGATCGCCAGCAGACTATCCAGACTGCTCACTCAGTCCAAGAGAGGCTCTCTCATTACCCCTGTACAGTATATATAGCTCTCTCCATTGAGTCCCTGTCTGGAGCCTGTCCCTGCATCATTGAGTGAAGGTGGGGGACAACCTGGACAAGTCTACAGTTCATCGCAGGACCGACATATAGATATAAACATCCATCCACACTCACATTCACACACCCATGGGCAATTTATCCAAATCCCACTTTTTGCATATTTTGGGGCTGTGGGAAGAAGCTGGAGTATCTGGAAAGAATCTACGAAGACATGGAGAGAACATGACCCCGGAAATATTTCTAAAGTTAGAAATGAAAAGAACAAAAAGTCTTTTAAAACATTCCCAAATCCAGATTACCTTTGAGGATGACAGAGATATTGTAGAGACCTACCTTGTGTAAAATTTTCAAGTCAAAAAGTTTTTGAATTACAGGTCCGGATGAACAGACAGTTAGATGTGTGATTACTATACCCTCTCCCACTTGTGGCATTCTATGTGTTGCTCCTTTAAAGGACCAAAGTTACAAGTTTGTTTTCATGCTCAGTGTATCTGCCAGCAGGACCACCCCCTCAACACCTGAATACTAACACAACCCTGTTTGTGTTCACTCATTCATATCAGAGAGGTATGCCGTGCTTCAAGCTCATACAAACTTCCTGATTTGAAGCACTTTGTCCGACGTCAGAGTGCACACACCCCAACTACATGCTTTTACCTGATTAGATTCCTGCACTACAGTCATTCTCAAATTGGTCTTAGGCTCAGCCCCCGGTGGAACTCAGAAATAGTTTGGATTTTTGGCCTCCACAGCTTCTCCTGTGAGACACACTGACAGGCATGACCTCAACTAACCTGGCCTGTGATTCCCATACAGCAGTAGGAAACCTGAGGGCTTAGTACATGTTGCAGATTTACAAAGAAAAATAAAGCCTGATTTTTTAAAGAGGTTTATTAGTATGATTGTTTTAAAGGGCAATCGCAGCATTGGCTCAGGAGTTATTTTTGACTTTTGTGTTTGGTTAGGTAATTCTTATCCAGCACAATTTTGAAATTCTTTTATCCTCATTTTACTTGCATTCAGAATGTAACCTTCAAAATAACAAGTAACTCTTTCTCTTGTAAAGTCTAAAGCCAAAAATAATTTGGGTCAAGTTAGAATCATAAGGAGCCTTTTTGCTACAGCCGAACTTGTCTGGTATGAAGCCTGCAGTAACTAACACAATTTTTAGCAAAACTGATTAAATTTACTGACTAGCTTTACAATTATCATAATCATAATAATTGTCACTTGGCCACAGTAGTTTCAACAAAAGCTGACTGTCTTGCTTTGACATTTTAATATGAATTGTAGTTTACCTCATATAACATTGTGTTACCATAATGTGTTTCACATCTAAAATTATAGAACATCTCAGCTTTCTTTATGTCCTAGCGTTCATAGAGTTCATTTGGCCTTAAAGAGGAAATAATAGAATAAATATGCTCTAAAAGAACTTCATTCAGAATTAAAAGGTCCAAACCTGTTAATCTGATTATTTCCTCGCTGTGCTTTTTTGCTCATGCTCTCTGCCTTTACAGAAGTGCATGGCGTGTATGTTTCTCTTCTCCGCAGCAATGGTGACTTTCACGCTGAACAGGTTCTCTAAAGAAAGCTTTTAATAGAAAGAACTGAATAATTGGACGCTGCAATGGTTAGCATCATTGGGCCTTGGCGTAGTTTAAAAGTGACTACATGTATCTCAATCAATCTCTGATTTAAGGCACAAGGTGGTGAGCATTGACATACATCAAACACACCACAATGTTATGTAATTAAAAGGTGACAGTAAAAGTTATCAAAAAACATCAATAGTTTTTGGAGTTCTTTTATAACAAAAGGAGTGAAGAAGTAGAAGCTGTCAGAGAGGATGAAACATGTGGGCCAGAAGTATCTGTGGCAATCAATTCATCAGTGTTGTTACTAAGTGACTGAAGAGTTTTAGAAACTAGTCTTAGCCACAGTGTAACAAGAGTTTAACAGTAAAAGAAAGGAGTGACACATTAGAGTAAAAAATAAATAAAAAGATTTGCTGGAGTTTGGCTTGAAAGACTGCCAAGAACGGTAGATATTTCAAAGGTATAATTCACATAAACTGGGTTGACCTTCCTTCTTAGTAATGAAAATGTTTTCTTCTTCTGGAGACTCATAGTAGCCATTTCAACAGTCCACTATTCTGCTTCTATGTAGTGAATCTACCCTGTCAATTAACAGTGCAACACTGTAAATCTTACAGTATCGTCACAATGGACAGAATAAAGACAACATACGTGCATTGCACATTACCAGATGCAGAAATAATACATCCCTACTTGTCTCTCCCACTGAGGTCTGTACCTGTGGAAACTGGTCCATGATCTATGACTGACAATTAGAAAAGACACAATCCCCAAAACATCCTCAAAAGTAAGACCAAAGTTCTTATAAAGTTGTATGAAACCGATTTGAAGAGTTGAACCTAAGTGTCCGTCCTTTGCTTTCCTCCATCAAGCCCTGTGTTTAGCCAAGATTAAAGAGAGTGATACATCGTAATGCACTTTGCAAAGCACAATTAGAGAGATGCAATTTGCCAGCTGCACTAATCCATCATATGGGTATGCACCATCAGCCTGGGCTACATCACGGGCTCTCCCTCTCTGCTCATTGATTTGCCCTTATTATCGACTCCACAGTCATTTCAGGGATATGTAAACAACTTAACAGCAGGCATGTTCCTGTACTGTGTGGATGACTGATTATGCTTGACTGACTTTCAGCAATGTATGGGGTCCCTGGTCTGCACTGGCCCCTCCCCCGCAGTAGATCCTGTGATGTCCCTCTTGTTCAGGGAAGTCCAACCCACTGAAAAGTGTGGCAGCCATTTTCCACATTAACACCATGACCCCGTGCTCACTGTTGGTTCTGATTTTAATCAGCTCTACAGGCCAAGGAGAGGAATGGGGACGGAAGTTTGGGTGTGGGAGTCTAGAAGAGTGCAGACTCTGTGGTTGTTCATGAAGGATTAAGTATTCACTTAGTGAGGAGATTTCGTCATGATTCACAGCTCTGAGTTTAGATGAAATGATGAAAAGATACTGGCTCGC
This sequence comes from Mola mola, assembly GCA_001698575.1. Taxonomy (NCBI): domain Eukaryota; kingdom Metazoa; phylum Chordata; class Actinopteri; order Tetraodontiformes; family Molidae; genus Mola; species Mola mola. The sequence continues at coordinate 782,209 of KV751388.1, read as the reverse complement.
TCCCCTGAACTCTGTGTTGACTCCCTCGGTGCTGCTTTGTTTATAGCCCCTCAAAGCTTGATTGTTTTGGCACAGCCAGTGGCTTACAATAAATTATAATTTCCTACGTTTTCTCTCTGGAGCTCACTCACTGCATTTCATTTTAAACCTATACACTGAGTAGCTGTCATATTCTGATATTCCCCATCTGGAGCAACAGAAATGGTAACCAGCACATTCATGACTGAAAACAAACGTTGCTTTGAGCTATCAAGCAGGAGGAGAGTTGGCCTTTGATACTGTGTCCGATCGACTCCCACAAGTTTGACCATGACAGGATTCTTCTCAGCACACACTGACTAAGAGACAGAGTAAAGAACATGCAGAGTTCAACAATAATAATTTGTGCTATATTACTTTTTGAACCACACAGATGCATGCCAACCACATATGGAGTCCGGATTTAAAACGTTTCTATTGTGGAGTCAGTCCTTTAATTTAACCAGGCATGACAGCACCAGGGTTCCAGGTTCAATCTGATTCCCTGTGCTGGACAGTTTTTGTGATTCCACAGGCGTGCTGTAATACTGTGCTCATCAGACAACCACAGCAATTTAGTGTTTGGGTGGAAGTACTTGTATGTTTTTTGCAGCATGCGTTGTCGGCTTTGCAATGGTTCTTGTGACAAAAGACTGAGAGGTTGTGCTCCGTATCAGAGTGCTCCTGAAGACACAACATGATTATCTATACAAACTGTTCCTGAGAATATGTTTCATTATCAAAAATCTATTTTTAGCTTGGCAATGTCTTGTCTCTGTCGCAAAAGAATGGTCACTGATGAACACATGTTCTCATAGTTTTCATTTACTAAATCAACAGTCTAATTGTACAGGTCCCTGGCTGCCCAGGTCTGCTCTGAGGTTTCTAACTTCTTTAAAGGAAGTTTTTGTCACTTTCACTTCGACACCAACTGGATTTTTCCCAGAAAATGGATGGTGCACTTTATGGCACTATTGTGGAACCAATGAATGAATGAATGAATGGAGAAGACTTTACATTTGCAAATAGTACAAAACAAACAACAAAATTAACATAACATGTCCCAAAAGGAGTAGGAAGAAGCAGAATCCTACCCATTCTCTACCATTCAGCAATTAATAATCATCAGTCAACTTCCTGCCCACATCCCATCATATTTCAAAAAAATATTCACATATTGCTACATATAAGACATGCTAATTTACATGTATACATCAACAACAGAAAACAAATAATGCAAATAAACAATCAGTAAGATGCCCTGGTCAAAGCCCTTCTTCATTTCAGTACCTTGTGAAAAACATATATTTGTACCACTTTTTGAACTTAGATCATGCATGGATAATGCTTTAGCTTTGCACTCAGTCTGTTCCACAGCTTTGTTCTGCATACAGAAATATGAAAGAAAAATAAGAAGAGACATTGTTCTCCCTGATCACTATCTCCGGGCAACACTTGAATAAATAGAATAACTGTGGAAAACAAGAACCTGCTGAGAAAGAGATGAAGGAGAAGAAGATGACGATAGCATTGATACCTCTGCGGTCAAGGTCAACAGTGAACTTATATTTGGTCTTTCATGCAATTTTAAACAGTAACCAGAATTTGGTCAACAATGAAACTATGAAAGCAGTCTTTCTGAGAACCTGGTGAGGTTCTCCAAATGACCAAAAAATTTTCTCATTAGAGTCTGATTGGTCATGGCCTATGGCTTCAAGCCTTTGAAAGACATTACTCTTAAACTGAATCACAGAGAATTTTCCAACAATCTGTCATTCAGTTCAGAGTACAACAATATCAAACCGTGTTGGGGAATTAATATACACCTCTCTAAAGAGTCATTTCATGGATCGTTTTCAACATCATGCAATGCTTGTGAAAACAGCCAAGCAACAGCTTGGATTAAAGGTCTGATTCTCACGGGAGATATCTGTACTGAAAATATGAGTGCTCGTTAATCGAAAGTTGACTCTTGTTAATCTGTAGTCATCTGCATCTTGGAAAAATATAATTTGCCCTATATTGCCCTTAGGTGTGGATGGTTGTTTGTCTCTATATGTCAGCCCTGCGATGAACTGGCGACTTGTCCAGGGTGTACCCCGCATTCGCCCAAAGATGCTGAGATAGGCTCCAACCAACAACAACTTTGTATTCAGGACACAGCATTATGGATTGATGGCCATAGGTATGCCTAATAAAGTTGTAGTAGTACTGCTGTATGAAAGGCATGTATCACAGTGTATGTAGCTCAGTTCTTTTGATGGTGTTTACACTGTTTTACTTGTGTTGTTGGGGAATGTACTGTCTCTATTTCATGATAGGCCAGAATCCAAAAGTTTAGTTTTAATCTTGACTTGGAAGAATCGATGTATATCAGTTTTCTACCTATGACAAACAAAATATATTGATATTATTTACATTTATATGAATGTGCACCAAAGCCTAAATCCAATGCCATGGGTGCGATTAAGGGTTATATGTTGCATGACAAAAGGTGTGATCAATGAAATGTGAGGATGTCAACTTTTCCATCACCATTTGAGCAAAAGAAAACTTCCATTCTGAGGATGACGTTGGTCTGAGTAGTTCAATTTTAGTGTTCATTTGCATAAAGTGCTTTATATGGCTTACTGTGGTAGTATTTATTGGCTCTCATTCACAGGACTGACAGCTTTTGTTGGTGGCTGGTCCGACCTACCAAAATGTTAGTACTTGTCAACCTTGGAATAAGGCTAAACATCATAATAAATTGCTCCTTTAAGCCCTATTTTAATGAATTTGTTGATGTTGAGACTAGTGGGGAATGGGGTGTTGATTGTTTTGCTTTAATCAACATACAGCTTTCTCACATAGAGAGAAACTGTTGTCCAGATGGGTAAGGGCAGCGACAAAGGCTTTAGAGCCTTATCAGTGTTGCAACTCAATCCCTCACTTTTGCACTGTCTTCCATGTCTGAGCAGCTGGACATACCAGGATGTTGTGGGGAACTGGGAGTTTGTTGAAATTCCACTGGTTGGGGAGTTTTGCTGCCTGGCCAAGAAATAAATGAGTCATTGCTATTGATTAACAACCCTATCCACTTTGGCAAATATATGATGTTCATGTAGAATCATGGGCCAATAAAAACCCTACTTACTTTTTTTACTGTTTTTTCTTAAAAATAATAGAAGTATCATTACAAACTTGACAACTAACTGTTGGAAACAATCCCACAACCCAATTGTTAGCTTTATTGATGTGATAACTTAAATTTAATTAGCAGAATGTGAACAGTATATGAGCTCGCTGTTAAAATACACCTCTGCAACACCAAATACTTCACCATCACATCATGCGACACCTGTAATTTTACTGTTGTCCTTCAGTCCAAGTTCAACATCTCATGTTTTTGCAGCTTGGCTTAATTTGATGGATGATGCACCAACAGGGCAGGCTGGTTCAATTTAAACAGAAATAAACACTGCACTGTCACAGCGGTTTCAAATTAGCACGGACAGGAATCATTTGCATCGCAGTCTGTCTTTTACTGTCTTGGTAATGAGTAAACGAGGGGAAAAAAAACATTTAAGCCTGTCATGGTGAGCTGCCACTAGGATATCAAGCCCCTCATTACAGTTTTGGTTAGCTAACAGTTGTTAAATGGAGAATTCACCTTCTTGAGAAAACAAAGCCTGATGTCTCACATACACAGAATGTGAAGAACAGCAGGAGAGAGGACAAATTAGGCATAGTTCTTTTATATTTGTAATATTTATAACGTTTGTCTAACCAGTAAAAGTTAAACTAAAAAAGGGAGAAAACCAAGCTGGCAGGTAACTGAAGCCTATCTCCTATGAAATCTGAGTAATGTCTGAATCAGGAGACACACACCAGTTGCTCTAGGACCCTTTAGCTTGACAAGGCTGTACAATCAAACAGCAGAGTGCAATTCAAAATGTCTGCAATGATTTTTTTTTTTTTTTACACTGTTATGTTCAAAATGTTATTCCAAGAGTGCTTTTGACTAAGGAGCCTTAAAGACACTGTATAAAATTAATGTTTGTACATACTGGCTTTTCCTAACTTTCCCTGCTTTCTGTTGCTGAAAGTACACCTCAAATCTGACCAATTGATTAGCAAAGGACCTACTGTTTTCCACTGTTTACAAATGACAAAAGTATTCTGGTCGATTTACCTCAAACTTTATTCTGTGCTGTTGTAATCTGCTAAATAATCAGACATTTCTTTGGAATAAATCCACACAAATGATCTAAACCAGGATAGTGTATGACTTAAAGCCTTCAATTTCAAGCACAGATTAAGTTTTTAAGTTTTTTTTATTAAAATAATTTTTAATTTATTCGACCTTTCTAAAGCAAAACACATGTTATTTAAATAATGATATAGTACAAGCACATTCAAACAGCTTCAATGAGTTTAATTTGCCAATTGGATTTTTAATTCTTCAATCTAAAACCTGACTCTTGGAATTAATGTGCCTAATACCTCCAGATGTCAATAGCACCACTTTTGCAAGCAAGCATTCAAATGGGAAAATGCTTTCATAAGAAGCCACTTAAGTCATTTGTGACAGATACGTACTATCTGATTCTAAGATGGAGGTCCCAGTCTAATAGAATTAGAATGCACCATTTCCTCACTGCAGTTTCCCATGGTACCATGCCAGGCGTTTGCACTGACATATCTGATGTAATAACAAGTAGAGGGTGACAAAAATGGCAGCGTGATCTGGAGTGTGGAGACTCCACAGAATATTCAGTAATCTACAAGGAAAACATCAATTAGTTGAAACACAAAGGTATTAATGTAAACTATGCATTTACCTTGCACTTTAAATAACATTAAAAATTACGGTAAAAGGCCTCCCCACTGGGATAAGATTGTTTATCTCAAGGTGCATTAATTTTTCTGCCTAATCCTGTCAGGTTGTTGATTTTGGTTGTCCTATTGAGTTAAATACTGTGTGCATGTGAAGGAGGAGGTGCTGGGAATAAGAGAACAGGATGAGCTATAACTTTACACATGTAAAGGAATTGTAGGTGTGAGAACCAACGTAAGACAAGTACATTACTGAGTTGTAATGTTTAAAGAGGTACTAAGTAAGCCTGTAGTCAGAAAGGACTGCAGCATTACTGACAACATTCCCACAAAACATAGTAACCAGTGGTACAATCAGAGGGGGCAATGTTCCCTGTACTCCTATGAGGTAGGCAACCAGCACTGGAGGGTGTACTGTACATTCACACACAATCCAACATTCTTCCAACCAACAAGATCCCAAACAGCTTCATGCATATGCCAAGAGCATCTAGTAGTTCCTTGGGCAGCAAAAAGTTTTAGGTTAAAAATATGCATATTCTAATGCGAACAGAATTTTAAATTGTCCAAAGGCCCAACCCTCACAGCACACTACACTAAACAAACATACAGAAACATTTTTGCAGCACAATTATAAGTTAGAAATTAGTCTCCAATGATACGTTCAAATGGTCAAATGGCAGCTTCATCAACAAAACACTTCACTTTTTCCACTTACATAACTCCAAAAGAGGTCTGGAGCTCATGGGGTTTAGAAGGTAAATTGACTCATGAGTGCATTCATGTCCAAACAGTTTTTTGTTTTTTTTCTAGCGCTTTTAGGGAAGCAAAACACAAAACTTGATCGGTTTCAGCAGTGTGATCTAGCCACCAAACCAAACTGAAGTCACTGCATGATTAAAAGTTTCTCCAAAACATCTACCAGGAAAAACAAAAACTCCTAGAATGCAGCAAGTGTGCTAAATCCTCCACCAGTGACACCAGCATTTCATGATGAAGTGATGGGCTAATGGGGGCTTTTACTGCAAGTCTGAAGGAAAACTTAGCACTAAGCGTTGGTAAAGCTGGTGCAGTCAGGAGCAGGATATTTCCCTGGGTTTGCTGCTCCTCAGTGGTGTGTTTTCAGGAGCTGGTCATGTATCAAAGAGGTCCAACATTTGTTTTAGTACAATGATGATAACTTGAAACCTTTAAAGATACAGCTAACTGACATTAGTAAGTAATGTTCATTGACCATGATACTTAGTGTTATTTTAATAAATAGTAATCATTCAGTATTATTAATTGTTCTTCAGCTAAATAACAACATATTTACACATTTTTACTACATTTTGCTTTTGGCAGAGAACACTGTAATATTTATCTTTTACAACAGGGGGTGCTACAGCACCTACTTTGTCTTTTCCAGTCAAGTGAAATTAAAATTTAAAGGCAGCCCAGGCACTGAATTTGATTAGATAGAACATCTAGTTCATTTTCACCGTATATATTATGTATCTGGATACACAAAGGGCCTTGATAAATAATTGGGAGATTTTGGTTTTGCAATGTAACATTTTTTGATTGTTGTGATAGAACAAAAGATTACGATGAGAAAAACACATTTTAAATGCCACTAGGGGAAAAGAAATTTCCAACCAAAAGGTTCTTGCATGAAGTCTATTGTGAATGTTGTTCTCATTTCAAAATGCTTCTTTTTGCCAAATGGATCTTTCTGACATCCAGTTACAGATCTTGGGCTGTTTCTCATTTGTTCAAACATGCGCTAGAGCACAAGGAAGAGAGGTGACGGGCGAGCATTTCAAACTGATTTTCCGTCTCTCTTCTAATGCTGTAAAAGCCCCCAATTTGGCACTGTATGTGGAGTTGGGATGATATGATACAAGCTTCTGACATCATCATCATCATTAACAAAACACAGTCAGATTTCCATAATTTTACTTCCACATGTTGCAGCAGAGCAACCCAAGCCAAGGGAAAAGCAACTGAATTTCGTTGTGTGCTTTGTGATAAGGATGTAGCTGCTGGTACTCCATGAGGTGGGTCATTTTTGATTTTCAGGGTCGAAAGGGCTCTTTACATCCAACAATGATTATTGAAACCATTTTGATGAGTGGCAGACAAGTGACTGTGTGATCAGTCTATGTGTAGGTGACTTTCAAAACTAGGTAGCTCAGCAGCATTGTGTCAACATTGGATGGTTCCCTGAGAGATTGAGCATCATATGCTGGTTTGTGTTAAATTTCAAATGAAAGAAACATCAAGACAAACTCCTTCCTACCTTCAAGCCTTGGTCCAACCTAGCCTGGTTAAGGACTGTGCAGGTGGCGTGATTCCCACAGACACTCTTGAAGTAGCTGTGTGTTGCATTTTGTTGTTTGACATTTCTTTGGCAAAACAACAATTTCTTATTCATCCTTCTTGAAACATTTAGGGGATTTGTTGTTGAATACTATTCAAATGTTTAGTTCAAATTTTCAATTTACAAATTGACACTGAAATAATTTTTACTATTAATTTTTTCTATAAACCCTACCATATGTTTTCAGCTAGCTTTATTACAGGGCATACTTGATGTCCATTGATGTTAACTGTACTATTGTTCCTCCAGTCAATCACTATGATGTCACTATGATGTCCCAAACCCAACTTCTCAGCTGTCTATCAAGACTTCCCATTACACAAAATGAATTTCTTCTCTGAAAAGCAAAGATACCACGAATGTTTGCAAAAGAGGTTAAACTTGATGGATTTTAATACTAGAAAACACTGAAGAATAAAACATGGTCCCATGGATAGATGGGATGGGGGGGAGCAGCTGTTTGTAAACAAACAAGCAGGAAAACCAAGTTCTGTTTCATAAAACTTGGATGACATGCAAGACGTAATCAGAATAGCAGTCTCTGGTATAAAAATGGTGGGCATTGTGCAACCAATGAACCCATCCCCGACAAGCTGAGATGGAAGTCTGATTACTGTTTGTCTTCCAGTTATTGTTTCTGTGCTGCAGACATGACTACAAACTGGGAGGGATGCTTTCATTTCAACAGAATCCAGCGTGATGCCGAAACTCAATGCGCATGTCAGGACCTACTGTTTCCTCATCTGACAGGACACCAAGAGCCTGAAAAGAGTGTTTAAGTTTGGACGGATGAGGCTGAATTATCTTGAAGGGGATCTATGAGAAGGAAATCGTCCAGCAGATGGACAACCAAATTTGACCTTGTTTAACCAAATCCAGAAAAGTGCCTCTGAAACTAAGAATAGTCTATAAAAATATAGATGGGCCTTCCTATGCATCTGAATGTTAGGCACACAGCAAAATAATAGTATAACCTGATGACGAACAGGTTCCACCGGGACAGGTAGCATCAGCGATATCTGCTTTTGAAAGCCACATGTCTTTGTCTGCTACTTTTATTAATTCAATGGCATTGATGACGGTGGACTTCTGAAGAAGGTCCCTAGTGGAATGAGGCTGTTGACACTTGAAAAGGGGCTTGAACGATTAGCGGATAGATCGAAAACTAATCTTTTCTTTATTTTCGGGTGGCTACACCTATGGGGCTAGTATGGAAGATAAGAAATGGAGAAGATTTGAATGGATCTATGATGGAGCTGCAGATGTGGAGAAATTGGCAGTTTTGGAATCTACAAGCATTCTCATTGAAATTGTTGCAAATTGGCATGTTATTAAATAGGTGCACCAGACTGCCTTGCTTGTTGGTGGAAGGCTGAGCAGTTCTGTGCTAGACAAAGAACTGCTGGTAATAAAGTGCAATAAAGTGTTCTCCAGCTTCAACTCCATTTTTACAGAAAAAAAATGTTTTTACCTTATTTCAAATTCAAATCCCCAATCAGTGCCAAATAAGTATCGATCTCGTGTCTGTCCGGATAAATGTAGCAGATGACGTCTCAATAAATGTCAAAAGAAAACAAAGAATTGACCAATTGATAGGTCTCTACCCAACTGGGAATCGGCATATTTAAAGCCACAGCTGTGATATTTTTCCCGGAGGCAACAGCATTGTCTCACTCAGGGGATTGGAGAATCAGGGTTACTAAATTGATGTCTGTGCCTTGAAGAAATGTTGACATCAGCTGGGGGGGCCAATGTTTTCAGCTTGAGAAATGAAAGACCTACCTAGGAGATGAGCTGATTCTAGCTTTCGGAGACAAGCATCATTGGCTTGCAATGAAGTGGTCAGAGTCTGCAGAGTGGACATAACAGAGTTATAGGTGGAAAGGCTTGGAGCGATTGATGAAGTGTCCTTCCTCCTCAGTTGTGGCGCAGCACGGAGGAGGGACAAGCTGCAGCATTCAAATCACAACAGGGCAGGGAACGATCCCTCAAAGTGTTGCGGCATGAGGTTTGATCTGCTAGTTTGTGAGGTCATGCGAGGGGGAGGCCTGGAGCTACCAGGATGCCTTGATCATGTAGTTGAGACAGGAAATGATCAGTCTAATGTGGTGGATGCGATGTCTCCGCCTACATGTTTAGGAAGGAGATGTTTGTGGCAGACAGTGTATGAGAACACGACAATGAACCGCAGCACGAGGTGAATACAATGTAAGTCATTTGCACAAAAATCCTGCAATGACATCAGACAGACGAAAATGAGCACACATTTAAAGTTTGGCCACAGTGACATAAAAGTGATCTTGGCTGACTCTGGTTGGATGATGCAAGAAGAAAAGCCAGCTGTGAGAGAGAAAGATGAATGAAAGGTAATCTTCATGCTGACTAAGCTTCATAAGTGTAGCATTTTGCCTCAAAATCACTGAAAGTTCAATTTACATGTAATAGCCTGTCTTATTTTGATCTGATTTAAAATGAGGAGTCTGTTTCTCATTAGTTCAAATATTTTTTATTACTTATGGTTATATTTTCAAACTACAGTATATAATATTAAGTGGTTTAAGGTGAAAGCCTACATTCATGATAATGGCCAGGAGGCTCAGTTTGAAAAGGTGTCTAAGTACTCAAAAGGAACGTAATAACCAATTGTTATTATTCTTATTAATGATTGGATAATAGACCAATGGTGTGTGAAGGTTTAAGATGGGACTATATAGGAAATTGTCATACAGATAATCATTTGCAAATGTTGTCATTCTGAATGAGAATTGAGTGAGTGTTTGTAGAGAACTCTTTATTTGCTCTGTCTGAGATCAAAATGAAATTGAAAAATGAATGATGGGATGAGAATAAAGCCCATAGAGAGAGATCTTTGATTTCTCTGCCAGTGATCAAAAAGAGGCAGAAAAACTTCTGACAATCTGACAATTATTTTAAATGTTGATTAGAACTATTTTAAAATTTAAAAGGAGACTACTTTGATATTTTGTGCAGAAGAAAAGAATGAGGGACAGGAGAAATAAGCCTTAGTCTCATTTAACTTTCACAGTGATCTCATTATTGGCTAGGAGAAATACATGAAACATTTTTGAGAGCTCTTTTCTAATTTTCTTTTCCTCTGGACAGTATGTCACATAACTTATATGACCGTATCATGACTCATGACACAGAAATTTCATGTACCTTTACTTAAAGACATAATAGCAACTTTCAGGTTCACATAGGATGCAGGACTGGGTCTTCTGGCCCACGTCTTGTTTAACTTTTTCACCACTTTGGTCACTCTTTACCACCTTATACCTTTTTGTCTAGGATTACAAAAGATAAAATTACACAAAATTACACAAAAAAATACACAATCCCAGTTAATCCAGCAGGAAAAAAGAAAGTCATGCAGAAATGACCAAACTATATATTATAATAATCTTAACTTAATCACATGTCAACTGCTGAAGCCTTCTTTGTGCTTAGGTCCAGAGTACATACAGTCTGCCTGTTCTCATGCCCTGCTTGTCACATAGTCACATTTGGCATGACCCGTCACATACCATCCAGACAGACAAGGTACTCTTTGTCATCAATAGACACAGAAGGATTTGTTAGAATTTATGCCAGTATCAGTTTCCTTAACCTAAGTCATGCACAAGGTTGATACATGGAGTACAAGCCTTTATGCACTGGCCACAGTCACCAGGGGGTGCAGCATGGCAGCAACTGATGCCAAAGTGCCCAGGAAAGTGGGAAAAGTCTTGTTAGGTTAACACTGGTCAGCATTTCAAACATATTCTACAGGAGATAAGCTAGATGTCCTAGTTTTTGCAGCCTTACATTGGTCGCCAGATGTAAGGCCACACCTTTGCAGACCAAAAAGCTTTTCATGTAATCTAACTTCCAACGCCGCAACATGATTTTTTTTTTTTTTTTTTTTTGCTAGATCAATATTTTCTTTTGTGTTCTTCGGGCCATACATAGGTGAGTGAGCAATGTACATCAGAGTGAGAGTGTGTGTGTGTGTGTGTGTGTGTGTGTGTGTATGTGTGTGTTTTGTTAACCCTTTCAGTCTGCAGTGGGGCATCTGCAGTGGTAGAAAAGGTCCTCAGGGAGCAGGGGGGGCTCTTCATCCCTTTTTCTTGGCCTGATAATGCATTCTCTTTGACTTCAGAGGACAATGTTTCCCTGGTCTTCCCACTCTAAATCAGCAAAGTAAACAGCATTACTTTTATTAGTTCTTTATGAACTTAAACAAGTCATCTGGATCACTCCAGGCCACATCTATCCCACTTGCCCCCTGTCTCACACATAAGACCTGTTCCTCAGGGAATGCTTTGGATGCTTTGGATGAGAGGAAGCTGAATCAACATGAAGGATTTAAGTGCTGTCAGCTTACTGAGGTGGGCCTCACACCAGAGGAGCAGGTGGAAAAACTAACACTCTGAGGAGGAAGTGACATGAAATCCCACAGAGGAACTGGGGGAAGTCTTTGGGAGAAGTCTGTGTATGTTCTCTGCTAGACATAACTCCCTCAGTGTCATTGGTCAGCTTTCGGTGTCCACTCTGTCTTTGATGATACACTTATGTGATCATCTAGTGAAGGCACAGCTGTGTCTTTTTTTCACAGATTGTACGGTATTAACCCTTTTTATTTGTTTATTAACCCCAGTATTAACACTGCGAGTGCAACTGTACCACAGTATTAGATTAGAAGGATATGATTACTGCTAGAATGAAATTTCCTATTGATTTTCACACACACTCTATCATGGATCAAACCCTTGATGAAATACTGACACCAGCCTGGAACACACAACATGTACATAACACAACTTACGAGTGACTGGACAATGAAATCCTCCTATTCTCTTATGTGTTTTTGTCAGTGTAATAATGTTCACCAAAAAGTTTCAACTTCCAAAACAAGGTCCAAAATGCAAAAAAGTTTCAATGGATCACAAAACAGCATTAGTTTAGTTGTGACATAATTTCCAATAAATCAGGAGAAACTGTAAAGTGTAGCCATAAAAACATAAAAGAAAACAGTTCCCAGGTGCAGAAACTCTCTGTGTTTATTGCCAGTCCACCATCAGATCTTAAATCAAAACATCACAGGCAGTAAGACCCCTTTGAGGGCTTGGCTGGAGCACATGAGCTCTCTGGCACCAAAAGATTCAGCTGTCCGACTGCTAGGAACTGTCTGACACAAAGGCATGTGAACTCTGCTGGTGGGGGGACAGCTTACTGATGCAACTGAAGAAAACAAAGGCCCTCTAAATACAAATAAACCTCTGTAACATCTGCAGATCTAGAGAGGGGAGGCATGGGGAAGCTAACTGCTTCTGCCAGAGCCGCCGCGACCAAGTGGGGAACATGTGACCAGAGAGTAAATAAAGTAAACGGCATGTGGTGGGGATGCAGCTAGGGGTTCAGACCCCTTAGGCAGACGGATGCTCTAGTCTCCATGGTAGAGGTCTGGCCTGTAAGAGAACTGGACGTCCACAGCTGTGTTTTCAGTGTGTTTGTTCCGAGGGCCATGTGGAGACACTTTAATAACCAACAAGTCTTCTGAGACGACTCTGATTGCCATCAAACATACACACTGTTGTAATTATCATCACTGGTAGCAGATTTAACAATACAATTTGAAGAATTGTGAGAAAATGACTGGGAACATTATACTTGTAGTAATGCTGCTGGTTACAGCGTTTGATGTCTGCAGTTAGGTCCAGAAGTATTTGGACAGTGATACAGTTTTTATCATTTTGCCTCTATACACCACCATAATGGATTTCAAATAAAATGTGATTGAAGTGTAGAGTTTTAGTTCAATTAAAGCTTTAATTAAAGAGGTTTCAAAAAAGTTTGGCATTTACCATTAGGAATTACAGCCAGTTCTGGAGAGTATCTCCATTTTCAAGTATTTGGACAATTGACTTACAAGCAGTTTAATGGCCAGGTGTGGTCCGTTCCCTTGTTACTTTACGACAAAGGAAGCAGATATAAGGTCTGGAGTTGATTTCAGGTGTTGAGTTGGCATTTGGCAACTCTTTGACGGGAGATATCAATATGAAGTCCAAGTAAATATTAATACAAGTGATGGAGGTCATCATTAGGCTGAAAATAAATAAATAAATAAATCTAACACAGAGACAGCAAAAATTATAGGAGTGGCCAAAATCAACAATTTGGTGCATTCCTAAAGAGAAAAATGCAGTGATGAGCTCAACAACATCAAAAGGCCTGGAAGACCATGGAAGACAACTGAAGAAGATGATCATAGAATAATTTCCTTGTAGAAGAAAAACAAGTCAAGAATACTCTGAAGGTAGGTATATCTTTGTCAAAGTGTACAATCAAGAGACATTTTCATGAATGTAAATACAGACGGTTTACAACAAGGTGCAAACCACTGGTAACATTCAAGAACAGGGAAACTAGGTTAGACTTTGCCAGAAAACCTCTAAAAAAAAGCCTCCCAAATTTTGAAAACATGTTCTTTAGATGGATGAAACCAAAATAAGTCATCAGAATGATGGGAAGAGACAATTCTGGAGATGGATCATGATTCAAAGAAACCACATCATGTGTCAAACAGGGTGGAGGCAGTGTTATAACATGGGCATGTGCGGCTGCCAGTTGAATGACTCACTGGTGTTTATTGGTGATGTGACTGCTTGTAGAAGTAGCAAGATGAATTCTGAGGTGTATAGGGCTGTACTCTGTGTTCACATTTTGACAAATGCTGCAAAACTGTTAAGATAGGATGGTGTTTCACAGCGCAAATGGCCCTGAATATAATGAGATAGAGATAGAGAGATAAGGAAGACTTTATTAATACCCATAGGGAAATTAATTCGTCGCAGCAGCAAGGATGATCAGGTAGAGGACCAGTGGACATATAACACCATAAAGTATAAAAGTATAAACTAAAAATAAAACTAGAAATATATAAACAGTATAGGCAGTTGTAAAAATCTAACCATAAATACAGAAGTTATGCAGAGTGCAGAGTTTAGTGCAGGTAGGAGTGGGGTGAATGATTTTAACAGGTAAAGTGTCTATTGTCTAATAACAGAGGTGTTGAAAAGTCTGATTGCACTGGGGAGGAACGGCATCCTGTATTGTTCCTTGCAGCAGTGGGGTTGGATCATTCTGTTGCTAAAACTGCTCCTCAGTCTTGGGAAAGCAACTCAAGACTTTTTTAAGGCAAACTAATAGAATATTTTTAATGGCCATGCTAGTCACATGAGCTTAACCCAACAGAGCAGCTTTTCAGTTACTGAAGACAAAACTGAATGCAGAAACACCCACAAACAAGCAGCAACTGAAGTTGGCTGCAGTGAAGGCCCAAAAAAGCATCTTCAGGGAGAAAGCTCAGAATTTGGTGATGTCCATGGGTTCCAGACTTCACACAGTCATTACCCTCAAAAGATTTTCATCCAAGTATTAAAAGCTATGGTTATACTTACAATATTGTTGGTTTGTCCAAATACATTTGAACACCTGAAAATGGAGGTATGCTGCGTAAAGTAGTTGTTATTAGTAAATGGTAAACGACATATGTTTGTGAAAGCTCTTAAATTAAAGCTGAAAGTCTGCACTTTGATCACACTGGGATTGTTTTATTTCAAATCCATTGTGGTGGTGTATAGTGGTAAAATGGCAAAAACCATGCCATTGTCCAAATACCACTGGACCTAACTGTATAATGGATTCATTAAATGTGCAGTTCTGTTGAATACTACGGATCAGATTGGAAACATATCCAATCCGGAAAAAGACGGGTGAGTGTTTGAGTTTGATTTTCTGCTAGTCCTTGGAAAAGGACTGAGTCTCTCTCTAGATGAAGATCTCATGGGATGGTAAACGAATGGAATGACATTGTGAAGATAATTTGCTAATTGATGGCTATGTTAAATAATGGAACATAGCTGAAAACTCTTACACGCACTACAAACTAATTATGAGTGGATGAAGATACTATTGAATGAATAAACAGTAATATGTGTATTCTACAATTTCCTTCCCTCTCATCATGGTAGGCCCCACACAATCCTATAGCGGACTTTGTAATTTACAGATATTTATTAATATTCATCTAAGGGTGCTCAACAATTTGTTTAAAAATAAAATGGCTAATTATAATGCATCATCACAGCAATCACTTATTTGAATATTAATATCTAACCCTCAGATGCAGTGGCACAAAATGGAATTCATAGCTTGTCAAACTGTGTTACATCTGGTAAAATCCTGTCACAAGCTAGGATCATTCAAATCTTTTGTTTCAGCTGACATCACTTCCAAATCAAAATGGGGGGAAAATTTCATTAATTTAATATTACAACCATTTTGTCTGACAAACATTACACAGAGTAACATTTAAATCAAGGACAACAAATGGATTGAGATCAGTAATGAAGACAAAGCTGATGTTCGTGAGCAGCCCTGGACATTTAGAAGCCCTATGCAAGATAAAGTCTGGGTTCCTTGCTTAGAAATATCCATAGGACAAGATACCATATGAAATTATTACCATGATTTTAATTTCCTCTATCAACATAATGGGCCACAGTTATTTTAATGGTAATTAACCACACTAACAATAATACTGACTATCTGTACGCCATTTTTACTTCTACTTTGTTTTTACCTGAATTCTTAAAACTTTGAAAATGGCATTACCATTGTTTGATACTCAAATGAATTAGGGTTACAGTTTATATGTAACAGTGTGGAGCAGGTAAGTGACCATTTAATTTACAATTATACTGAAATTTAACCTACAGATGTATTTTACATATTATTAATAATAGATGGGTGAATCCTCCCTGAATTTTATAGAGAGTAGAGAGTATTTTGCTAGGTTTGATATTATTTATTTATATAGGATAACATACATTCTTATTCATATTCATTTGATTGAATGGCAGCTTTCATTATGACCATTTCAACAAACACTGTGGTCGAACCACATGCCCTCATTTTCTGAACATCCCTGCTAGTCATGCAACAACAAAAACCAAACTACTCTGCAAAAAACAATAGTTATTTGGGAAAAAAATCCTTAAATTTCAGGCTAGAAGAATGTTATTTAAGGTGTTTTGTTGCTTCACAATATCAAAACCAGTCAAATTTAGCCTTACATAAAGGTTAATATGCTCAGATAAACTTAAAGTATAATTTTCATTTTCATCCTTGTTGTTTCACAAACACACAACAAAGACTGTGTAAAACCCAACAGAGCGTCATTGGACGGTAACAATACAGCCCCTTGTAGTTTACCACACACATATTGGCATCTTTTAAAACAGATTTGACTAAAAAATGGGGTGCCTCATTGCTAAATATCTATCACTTGGTAAATATTGTAGTATTTATCAGTACCTTGTGCTTGCTGACTTGCTTTTTCAGCTTACTTTTTTTTTTCCTTTTTTCTGTGCCTGATTGATAAAATCTTTCAGACATCTTCACCAACTCACGAACCATTCACTCACTGATGAGGAGAGGACCCCACCCTCCAAGCACGTTGCCTACATAGGAATAGAGTGCCAGTTTAGAGTGGGTTGACGGGTCAAGATCAGAAATGAGGTCAGTTTTGGGGCCCCCTAGTAAGTCCCCCTAAGCATTTATTTAGCTTGCTTGTAGCGAGGGCCGTCTCTGGCTAGCAGACATTATATATTTGTATGGAGAGGGACAAGTATAAACAGCTAGTAACAGCAAATGTAGGGTTCAGAGGGAACTAATTTGTTCCTCATTCATGAAACCAAAATGAGCTTCCGACCAAATCTAATTGTCAAATGTATTCTTGAACTCTTTTAGTAATATCTTACATAACATGATCAGCATGTAGACAGCTGTTTGGACAATTAGGACACAGATAGACTAATCAGTCAAAACATTAAATGCTCAGTGAAGTGAATAACAACAATCATCTCATTACAATACAATGGTCTACTTGGAATTGGGTTCCTGGTAACCATGTTGTTACTTTAGGAGGGCATGTATCACCCATGTAAACATAATTACAGACAAAGTACATGTTCCTCAGGGCAACACCACTCCCAGCTGGATAATGTGCCTTTCCACACCACAAAGGCATCATTCATGATATATGATAGAACTATGAATGGAAGAGAGGCCTTGCCCACACTCAACAAGACACAAAGGATCCACAGCCAAGGTCCTGGTGCCAGGTACTGGTGCCTCTCCCCACAGTTCAAAGATTGTCAGACTGTGCTTGGTGAAACATGAACACTAGGCTTACCACAGCAGTTTAAATTGCTGCAGTGCAGATCTGTTTCCTGTTTCTCAGACAAAGATGTCAGCAAATGACCAATGTGAGTGGACAAAGTGTGACATAAAGTATGCAGGTTGTCAGGTGTCAGGAGTGATGCAGCAGCAGTGAGCTAGACGTCTCCAAAATTCCCCTCTTGTCCACCTCTTAGCTGCCAAAAGCATTTGTATTTGTTATTGTTGAGAACGGTCCAAAGGGGATCTTTCCCACTAAGTATCGCTTTCACTTGCTGCAGTTATACACAAGATTGATTCTCAATTGAGGATGAAAACTCCCGTTTCCCCCTCTATCCCTTCATATTTTACCCTGTGTGCAGACAGCAACTGGAGGCCACCTCAACCGTCAAATTTGCCAGCATGTAAATCTTAACAGTGAGGAAATCTCGGTGGAGTAAGGGAGGAAAAGGAAATCCTTCCTGTTCATTGGTAATCAGCAACTATTTAGTTTCTGCCTGAGGTTGAGTGTTGATGTGACAATGATCAAATGCACCAAGGCAAAGTCTCAAATGTATCCATGATTAGTAATGTAAAGTATTGTGTTAATGTCAGATTATATCCCTTGATGACTCCAATTCTTCATGTTATTCTCTGCTCTCTTTTTCCATCTTTTCTGCTGTTGTTTACCACATTAATTCCAGATATTTGAAAAGGTCATATAAAAAATTATTTATGTAAATGCTATTGGAGTGCTATGATGCCACAAGCTCTGAGATACTTATAATAGCTCTTGCCTAGAGCAAATATTGAACCCTACTGTGTCACTACCAGTGATCCAGCCATCTGCTCTGGGAAACCAGTTGTCAATAAAATTCATTGCTACTGGTGAGCCAGCATGGAAAAGTCAATGATACAGGTTTCATATACCCTATAACCTGTAAATGCAGAGAGATTTGTCTTTAAAAAATGGGGATTTTTTTTTTTTTTTTTTTACTATGAGTTTTTATTGTTCTTAGGGCATGAAAAAACAAGATTTGAACTTGATTTCTTTTAAACAAGATGCTTCAAAAAGAATTTGTTTATAAAAAAAATGGAAGCATTTACTGTGCGTCAGACATTTCTTCAAATCTGTTCACTTACATGGCATTTGCTATCAAATCTAGACAAAGACCTTCCTTTGTTGACCAGTACATTCTTGATTGTGGATATCTGAGATATGACATGAAGATATTTATTCCTTGAAATGTTTTCATTTCTGCATTTGTCAAGTCCAGAGTTTCTTTAACTTTTTGGAGTGCATAGATGTTTGTATTTACACAATGTCATCTATCAGATCTTCTGGAAACAGGTGCATAAAGAAATCTATTGGTTCTGTTCCCTCAACATTCACTTTCCACTCTCCTAAAAAGTAGGCAAGTCTCCCCCAAAATGGTTGTCTTTTATTGTCCAGGTCTTTCTGCTTTCGTTTTCTGCCTTTTTCCCTCGACCTCTATTAGTTTGCACATCCTCCTCAACTCCTTCATCCTCAGCTCCTTCATCCTCCTCATCCTTGGCTCCCTCATCATCCTCAGCTTCACTGTCACTACTTTTAGCATAAGCTGCTGCTTCTTTTTCTGGCAGCCATTCATCATCACTGCCACTAGCATCATCCTCACTTGACTCAGATGGTATTTGCTCCACTATCCGGTAGGTGTCCCTATCCTACTCTGCTCTTCACCAATACAGAAATATTTATCATGATATATATAAAAAAACACAGCAAATTGCATTCCAATAACAAAAATATGTTTATTTTCACGCAAAAAGTTACTGCAAATAAAGTATTGTCAAGAACAACAGTCATGGTAATAGAATGAATTATAGTTGAAACATTGCTAGTGTTGCATGATGTCCAATTTAGTGGACAGATGATTAATTGGAATTTTTTCCCAATCTAAAATTAATTTTGGGAAAATTCAACAATGACACGACTTCTTAGATGTCACTTGATGTTACAACATTTTTTTTTTTTTACCCGCAAGGTACTCCTACAATAAAAGGAGTGGGTAGATTTTCATGAGGAACTTTGCAAGCTTTGCCAACCGGCAGCCATATTGGTTTGGAAGGAAAAAAATAGTATGTACGATGGCTTATCCACTAGGTGTCAGTGTATAGCAGCGATATTCACAATTTTTTTCACAGGAGCCACAATGGCAGAGCAAAGTCAAGGGGAGAGTCACTTTTACGGTGATATATCAAGTCACCCACACAGATGGGCATTTTTACATATAAACTGGCCATCCCACAAAAAAGAAACAGCACAGCCAATACATTTTCAATTAAGACCATATTTACCTTAATACTGGGATGAGCGGAAGCTGGCATGCATGTCCTTGAATTTCTTCATGTTGTATTTATAGTTTGTTGTTGCAATCACAGTGAGGCATTCAAGATGAACTTTGGTCAGCCGGTTTCTTTGTTTCCTCTTAATAGTGTTCATGGTTGAAAAGGTTGACTTACAGGTGTATGTGCTCATAAAGAAAGACATCACTTTCTGTACAAGTGGTTTCAAAGTGGGAAAGTCGCTTCAGAATCCAAACTCCAGAAGTGTCCAACACCTGCTCTGAGTTCAACTTGGAGAATGTCATTTGTTTACAGTTCAATTATTTCACTTTCCAAAGCAGTGCGATTATCAGGGCAGAGCTGTGTGATGGTTGGAGTAAGAGAGGATACATCCACATGGAAGGGGTTTTCAATAAAATTGAAAATCTCCTTATGTTCATTCACGTCACTGAATCTGGATTGAAACTCACCCTTCAGCTCCTCCAAAACTTCAACAAATCCTCTGTAGCTGAAGTGCTGCTGCTGAGATGGGTCACTTGTGATTGTTACTTTCAGTTTTGGGAAATGGATGAGTTCCCTATCAGGTATCCACAGAGCAGTTATTTTGTTTTGGAATGCTCTGGTTATCTTCAACATGTTCTTTGGAAGCTTGTCTCTCCCTTGGAGCTGCAAGTTCAGAGCGTTCAGGTGACAGGCAATGTCAGTAAAGAGGGCCAGCTGTATGATCCAGTGTGGGTCTTTCAACTCTGGCGCGTGTTTCCCCTTGCTGTCCAAGAAAGTGCAAACTTCAGGAAGGAGGCTCAGAAACCACTCCAGCACCTTTCCACGGAACAACCATCTTACACTGTGCATCACAAAATCACTGTACTCTGTGTCATAATCTTCAGTTACCTGTCTGAACTGTCTGTGGTTTAGTGCTCTTGAAACAATATAATTTACTACATGCACAACCCTTTGCATCACATTTTTGAATTCATTGTTTCTGAGATTTGATACAAGTGACTCCTGATGGATGATGCAGTGAAAACTGATGAAATTGGGTATTTCATCTCTTGTTCATGAGGCCAACAAGACCCTTCTCTTTGTCTCTCATGCTTGGGGCACCATCAGTACACACACTTCCAAGTTTGGACCAGCTGAGGTGTTTTTCCTCAAAACATACCAAAAGTGCATTCAGAATATCCTCACCTCTTGTTTGGCCATGGAGTGTTAGTAAGGACAACATTTCCTCTCAAAAAGAGTTTTCTTTTGGGAACCTCACCCAAACACACAGCTGAGCAACATCGGTGACATCTGTGCTTTCGTCCACTGCGATGCTGAAACATGGAGCCGCGCACAGTTCAGCCAACAACTGGTCCCGTATGTCCTTTCCGATGTCCTCCATCTGCCTCGTTATTGTTGAATAAGACAACTGTAATCCTTTTATTTGTTTAAGAATCACGTCCTTGTTGTCAATGTCTGTGAAATATATTTCTGCTGAAGCCAAAAAGCAGTCTTTTACTATTTCTGAGTCTGAGAATGTTTTTTTTGCCCGCGCCAAAATCTATCTCAAAAGCTATCTCAAAAGATGCCTCTGTTAAACGCTCTGCAGTAGAGGTTGTCCTGTGAATAAGATTTTGCTGCTGACAAAGTGAAGCAGTAAGCTGTGCTGTTTATCTCTTTCTGAGTTCGCTGCCAGGCGGATAACTTTCCTTGAATTTTGGATGCGCCGTTTTGAAATGGCGCTCCAAGTTGCTTCGTTTGAAACAGACGCGGGTTTGTTTGCATATTAAGGACAGAGGGTCATGCCATGAAGAACAAATAAGAATTTGTCTGTCCATTTCTCTTGAAATTTCCTGTGCTCATCTTGTATGCCTCGTACCTTTTGTTTTTTACCCTGAACACCTGCAGTTTGCCTGCTCACGCCAACCCGGTGTCTTCATGTTGATTTTCGTTTGCTGCTTCCTCAAACTCTTTATCTTCACTATTCGTTATGTCTGGTTTTTATGTCTTTTTTTTTTTTAATTAGAAATCGATCCATTTGTGCCCTGTGCATGTCATGCTGGCTAGCGGAGCTATCATGGCCTGCAAGCGTGCACTGCAGTCAAGTGAGTCGGTGTTGCAAACAATGCTGTAAGCCGGCTGCGTTGCCAGGTTTGACAGTTACCCCCCTTTTTGAAACAACATTAATTGAGGTGAAAGGAGAAATACAATGCGGATGTTTGTGTGTTTGTAGTGTAGTGTTCATTGTATATTTATGTAGCACATTTTTAAAAATGTATTGCCTGTGTTATATTGTTATAAGCTACCATGCGAGCCACCAATTAAAGCTTGACGAGCCTGTGGCATGTGGCTCGCGAGCCGCGCAATGAGTAACCGTGGTGTATAGGATGATGCAAAGGAGTCCACAGTAGTAGTTGATGTGCATCTATGCCATCAAAGCCCATGCATACGCAAGACAATGGCTTTTGAATAGCTGTCAACTGTAGTGACCTCTATTCCAAGGGTTAATATACAGAGTTAAACATAGCTTTAATTCAATTTAATTTAAAGAACATTATGGCCTAGTAAACATCTCATTTTCCACCAATAGAGGGTTTCTTCATTAATTTTGCCTTAGGTTCATGAATTGCCCTTGAAGAAAGACTTGCTTGCCCATCCAGCCTGTTATGCTTGAAACATACTAAAGAAAGTTGCTCCTTTGTATATTCGTGCCAACAGTCCAAGGGTTGGCATCCATCACTGGCACTGGCACATGCTGGACAATAATTACAATGATTTAGTCCGAGTTCCCACCACTTCGTGCTCCTTTCAGAGAAATTGGGCATAGTTTTCTTGTGAGACTGAAACAATTATTGATGTCAATGCTACATCACACTGCACTGAAACACTGATAGCTTGATTTGCTAGAACTGCAGAGAAAGCTGCTGCATACATCACTGCTTTTCCTTTCATCAGTCTCAGCTGTCCTGTGGAATGTGAACTGATCACTGTAGAGTCTTATTTTTACATCAGAATGTATTCATAACCCTGTCTTATTGAGTTGAGAGGCTACAGAGACAAACATCACAAAAACATCTCATTTATCAAGTCAAGTCAAGGTAATATTATGTTTTCAGTATAAATTCACAACAAAAGTCATCTCATGACACTTAACATGTACAGCAGGTCTAGTGCTGGGCAGGTTAGTATGTCTACAGTAGAATCACTGGTGAGGAAGATCAGTTGCTACCTCCCAAGATGGCTGGGCCTACGACACAGTCTCTGCAGTGCAGTGCTGTATGGCAGGAGCAACAAACAGCAGCTTCTGATAGCAGCTTGGAGGAGGAGTTCAGGGTTTCCCACACAAGAGAGGCACTAGCTCATCAAGACTCCAATGATTCCAGAGTGGCAGCAGCGGGCCTTGTGGTGTGGACAGGCAGGGAGTGGAGAGCTCAAGAGAGGCTGGAGAAGGTGGACACTCGTCTAAGAGAGAGGATACTGACCTGGACCGACATCGAACAGATGCATCAAGCCCAGCCAACGTGGACCATCAAGTCCATTACAGTGGTTACAGAGAGGGCTTCTAGGTAGATTTGGATAAAAAGGTCCGAAACTTGGGCCAACACCCCTAGGACACAAGTCAAGGCCTGATCAACCCGAGCTAGGTTAACTGAGTGATGGTGTCTGATGTTGTGAGACAAAAAAAAAACTCCGGACACATCACTGATGATGTGCTGTTTTTTTGTTAGCTTGGATGTTGGGTTTCGAAGCATCCATAGGTCCCACATCCACTGCATGTATCCTCTCTCACTGGGGTTGCTGCTTTAGTAGAATTCAATTAATCCCACATTTTTGCTCCTAGAGCATGAATGTTACAGTAACACACTTGTCTTCAGGTTGCCGTGGTTCCTCGACACCTGATTTGGACCTTGTTGACCCGTGGGATGTCCGAGTTGGTACGGCTCTCTTATTTGCGCTCATATCCAAGGTATGACAGGTATCACTAAGGACCTTGTGAAAATGTCAAACTGGATATATATATATACTGTATACATACTGTATATATAAACTGGGACAGTGTGATGTATAGGTCTGTATGTATAGTTCCAAAATCACAATTTGTGTCAGTGGGATTTTACAAGCAGTACAGATGCTGCATTCTCTGCCATCGAACCAGGTGATGAAAAACTTACAAGAAATATCATGAAGAACCAGAGAGGAGGGGTCCCTCTTCCCAGGACGGACATACGTGGAATAGATGTCACATGTACAGAACACAACAACATGGCAATAACAAATTAATAAGAATGTAGAAGATGTCCAATCGTATGGGAAGTCTATAAATCCACAGATATGTTTAATGTAAATCTACAGATCAAAAAGCAGGTGTAGTCTATATGTCCAGGAATCCCTGTGGATCTAAATTGGATTGCTGCTGATGAAGACCATGGGTCCAAAAGTATGGTGAATCTATCAATACAGAGGTATGTGAAGCATAATTTTCCAGAAGCAGGTGTGGTCTATTGGTCCACGAGTCATGTTGTCCATGGATCCCAAATTGATATGAAAAAAGGCCCAAGAAATGATGCCATAATTTTTCCTTTGTATTTTTGATTTTATTGAAAACTATATGACAACGAACCAAAAGATATAAATACAATAATAACATCTGCTAATGAGTCAATGAAAAACTTAAAACCACTCATTTTTTCTTTAACTCATGGTTATTGTTACAAACAGCAGGAGGCAGCACATTTACTTCTCCTCTCACTTGGAGAAACCCAAAGGATTGTGCAAAGTCCCCCTGGACAGCAAGGAAAATGTTAAATGACATCTTTTAAAAGCTACCCAGTTGGAATGATTTCATAGACATAAATATGCTGCAGATCCCATGGGAGATAGAGTCTGCTCTCTGGAAATGGGAGTGGGCAGCTGCTTGCAATTGAGACCAAAGAGCTGAGTGCCAGGAATGTCCCCAGTGCCTCAAAACCAGAACAGAAAACACAACACAACAGTATAAAACACGAGAACATGGGACTGGGAGGTTTTGATTCCTTCATCTCCTTCATCACCACTTTTTTCCTTGTTGGGGAAACGAATGTGTTGCGGGACGTAGAGGAATAGAAGGGGTGCAGGAGAACCTCAGAACATCATTTGAGTATGAAACAGAGTGAATATCACCATAGTGCATGAAAACCATGACGAAAACACAATGCAACAATCAATGATTTATTTATAAAACATTAACGTTATGATATAAATGATATAGGAGAACATGTATTTGTCCACAGTTTGTCCAATACTGCATTTTTAATTTTCCAATAGTACATAATGATATATAGTAACTGTATATAACATAGTTAATGTCTGATGTCATTATCCTAATTAATTTTAAACAATTTTTTTCCTGATAACAAGTGATTTATAGTCTAGTCTTACTTCGGAATCTTATTTCAGTCTGACCACTCCTTTCACTAAAGAGTGGAAGTTATGCTGTGAGTGTCTGGAAGTAACATACTTCTCAGAAGCCCACATAGCACATAACCTGAGGGATGTGCTTGATTGTTTGGGACTGAAAGAGGAGAACATGACCTGCATTACTACTGACAGTGGAGCTAGAGGGCTTTAGAGCTCAACAGCTGGAGCTGGTTTTGTTATTTTCTATGATTTTTTTTTTTTTAATAGAAAGAAATAGTTGGGTGTCACTGTACAGTAACTTGCAAAACAGACTTAAAATCATGAAAAAGAACTGTGAAAAGATCGTGAACCGTGATCATGTCTGAATTTTTTTTTCCATATTATCCACTCCTAGGGGCTAGGGGCAATAGAATTACTATTGCAAGACTTGATGGATCATCTAATCATAAAGTGTTTTTATTTGAACTTGGGAATTAAAACTCTTGCAAGCTAATAAAGCATTACAAAAAACTGTTTTGGAGCATGAACAGTGAATCTGACATGCCAAATAAAAGTATTTCTTAGCAAATATCCTGAAAAAAAAAGCAGCAGTGATGCATCAGAGAAGCAGTAACAATGGAATTATTATTTAATTATTTAAGAAACAGTCATTAATCTATGTAATCACTCAAACTTTTAACTCATTGAAAGTCATTATATATCCATCTTATTAAAACCTGTTGAATCACCTTAGACTTGAATTGTATGCAGCTCTCAACCATGTATACATTTGTTCTAAACTCTGTCTACATTATTACTACAAGTACAGCATTATTTTCACATATCTGAAGCTATTTGTCAGGCTGCTGATGTGTTGATGGCTTTTGGTGCTAATGGTTGAACTGGAGGATATCCCCTCCTTGTGTACAGGTGGGGGGCCTCAGAGCAGCCCGTTACCATGAGAACAAAGGTCAAAGAAAAAACAGAGTAGGCCTGTGTAATTCGTCTGTCAGCTGCATGTTTAACCTCTGACATTGAAATTTGCGTAATGCAGTGCAATAAATCTTGCCTGGGAAGGAAGAAGAAGAAGAAAAAAAAAAGAAATCATATGTCTGACATGAATTGAGGGACTTGGAACTTTTCTATGGTTCCAACATGCAATCTTGTTTTGATTGAGCATTGCAAAGCAATTCCATCCCTAGCATCTGTTTCTGGGAATGCTTTGCTTTCATATTTGAAGAAGAAACAGTTGACAATTTTTTCTGCATTTGTTCAGCTTCACTGTGGAAGCAGTTTGTTTGGAGGCAAACTGTACTTCTTCAGTGCTTGACAGGATAGCTGGGATCCTGATATACTTGTACATGTACCATTGCTCTGACTATATACTATCCAGCCTGCCATCTGCCAGCTGATGAAGCACTTACTAGTTATGTCTTTTGTCGTTTGACTATTTGTTTAAAAATCCATATTGACCTCTTCCGGAGCCTCCAGCTGGCGTTTTGGGCATATTTATTATTCTTACAGGTTACTCTCAGTGTATCGGCGTGATTAAAGCCAACCTTCTTCACTGGGTCGGAGGAGAGAAGAGAAACCTGCTCTTCTCTTTCAGTCCTTCTTTCATCATAACAGCAGTGACGGTCTTACTATTGATGTTGGAGAGGCACTCCAATTTTCTTCCCCTCGCTGGTATCTGAGGAAAAGCTGCTGTCTCTGTAAAGTGAGTTGCATCACTGAACCTGAGTGAGGGATTAGACCACTCAGACGAAGTAGTTCTCATGAAGTGGTAGTAATTCAGCGTGCATGAGAAAGTAAGTAGGCCATCATTTAGTTGGTTTCTTCAGCAATTTTGTGACTATGGAAGGTTTTTTTTATTTTTTTTCTTGGCTGTCGGACCACCACTGAATTCCACGGATGACTTGCTGCTTTCCTCTTAGAAAGAGCTAGGAACAAACATATCTCAGGCCTTCAGGTGGGAACTATTCTAACAAAACATCTGGGTGAAGGTAGGGTATGCCCTGGACAGGCCGCCAGTTTATCACTGGGTAATCATCAAGGCCCACATGTTAAAAGTAGTGGCTTCATACTGATTTGAATATGGAAGTCGACATCCTCACAGCTCCTCCACTGCATCTCTACTGCACAGGCTCAAAATTTTGATCTTAATTTGAACTTTATGGGTGTTTCATTTTTAGGAGTACCAAAAATGTGTGATATTTTACAATGTTTTCCGGTTAAAATATCAGAAACAGACCACAGCTATGCGTACATTCCAACATTAATGAATTTCATGAGAAGTAATGGTAGGACAGGATCATCGGAATGTGAGATGCTGCACCTGTTGACTACACTGACATGCTTGGCTGCAACTTGATTTTTCATGAAAGGTGGTCAAATGTCTGTAGTATGACATGGTGTGTGTTGAAATCGTACACAGTTATTTATTTTTCTAAGAGCTCATAAAATGGTACCTAGTTGAAAAAATATGTCACAGCTCTGGGTCCTTCTGCTCCAAACGTATGATGTTTTTCTTGCTAGTTATAATGAAATAGCATGAATGGCTGAGGGCCACTGCCACTAAAAGCCAAACAATTTTCAACATCAGACATAAATGTTTTCTTTTGGTTATTAACAATGGAAATTGCTGCTTGGCAGCCTCTGTGACTGCAATCAACCTCCCCTCTAATTACCAGGCATTTTATTTGCTGTTGAGCTCACAGTGAGTGCGCTGGGGCGAGGCTAGACTCTTTTCACCGAACATGCCATTACTCAGCACAGGTTGAGCTTTTCTTAGTACACGGCTTCCGTCATTACCCCACATTAACTAGGTAAATGACACTTTGACTGATGCTTGTAATTTACAGTTTTCTTTCAGGCAGGAACATTTGCTTCTGCTCTTGGAATTGATGCCTAAAGAAAGGCAGACAGTGTCATTTTCCTTTCATCTGAGCAGCTCCAACATGCATGATAGCAGTATCAACTGTCAAACATGGTGCGAGATGATTCATTGGCAAAAAAACAAAAACAAAACAAAAACAAAAAAAATATGTTTGAAGAGGGGTGCACACATGATTATAGAGTTGAAACACACGGCTACAGCTGTGCCAGAAAACTGTGGTTTTCTTGGCATTGCGTTCCGAGTGATGCATCTCTGTGTGATCGTGTGATTAATACATGTTCCAAGTTACGTTCACTTCCTGTCATCGACCATAATTAATTAAAATAACATATTCAAAATGAAACAAATGATAAGAGGTGCTAAGTGACAGACCATACTTTATTATATAAAGGAAAACAACATTTCTCCAACATCAACAGCGGCAAAAATAATGTACAAAGATCTGCATTCATCAGCAATCACTATAACACTCTCAGTGCAAGTTTTCAATTTTTACAAGCTCCAAAAATAAACAAACAAACAAGCAAAAAATGTAAGGCCAACACTTAAACAACTTTAGAAATGTTTTTAAGTCTTTACACCTTTTATTCAAAATCATCAACAACTGTGCATGTAAAATAAGCAAAAAACAATTAGCCAGGTACAGTAAGGTCATTCATTAAGGAATCATACAATGTGGAAATACTAGCTCCTCTGACAAGGACAGCAGGTAGTATGTCCCCCTATTTAAGTTCTGATTTTGGTTTTGAATGGTCTGCTTTTGTTTTGACTAGAGCAGGAAAGTTTTTTTAAAAATGTTTTTCTATCTTCTTTTATTTTCATTTGTTCTCTGTCAAGGACGATACCTTATGCTGTTAAAGATTCTAAACAAATTTTCACATAGTCTATTAGTTATGGTGAAATGGACCACGCTTCTTCTCCTCATCTGAAAAGTTACACTCAGATGGCCATGTTTGGTGAGTTCACATGTTGCCAGTCTAATTTATAATCTATTAGAAATTCGGAAGTATGTGAGGTGATGCTGAGTACCTAATGATGTGGGTGATCAGAGATCAGAGTGTTTCTAAAGTTGCTTGTTTTCACACATATGCCTTACAAACAAATCCAGGGCAGGGCAGATGCTGAGTCAAGGTACAATTAATGAAAATAAAGGAGAGAAGACTGACTTATATACTGCAGGGATCCAGTTTCCCAGCACATTGATTCACTTTAGTGATGGGATGTGTGTGTCTGCTCTTCATCAGACAGGTCTGCAGTGTGTGAGTCATTCTTTTATCCTTTATTTTCATGTTGCTTCTTTCCAAACATTTCATATCCAAAGACTCTTGATTAACTTTTCAAAAAGACATACAAGAGCAAATACTCATGTTTAAGAAGTTGGCACAAGCAAATGTTTGACATGTTTGCTTTAAAAGCTTTGAAAAAAATAAACAAATTCTGAAAATATATATATTTTTAAGTGACATAAACTGTAATTGCAATATAATTGACTAATGTGCGACTGTTGTGGTGTGGGTGCAAACTTCAACGACACAAACACCATTTGAGTCACTCTCCCCTCCCTAGAGCCAGGTTTGGTTTGTTTTGTCTTGGCTGCTGTTGAAAAGTAATAGCGCATCTTCCTTCTTTCATAGACTCATCCTTATGTCATAAAAACATGATTCTTAGTTAAAGCATTTACTCCCAAAATGTTTTATTGTATATTATTATGTAGTATTACAGAACATTTCTGCTACTAAATCCTACATTCTGGCTCTGTAACGGTGTTCTTTTGAACTATTACAGACGTTCACAATTATTAAACTCCAAAAGCATCTTGGTATACTTTTTCTTTTAATCACACAGATGGTCAGTCCATATGTTCCTCTGACTCTTGTTTTATGTTTGAACCATCAGGACTTACTCATAATTGTTTTCTGGCTAGTGAAATGATTGATGACTGATTGAGTAGCTTCTCCATCTGTGTGTGTATGTGTTTAGAGAGGGGCAGCAGAGCCTCAGACGTTGCTAAGTGAAGAAATTGTTAAGAAAAAAATTGTTTAAAAAAATAGTTATTTGGCAAGTGAAGCCTCACATGTGCAACTAAACAGAGTAATGACCTGGGTAGACTAATTTTCCGATTTTGATGTTCTCGGCTGAAGCCAAGCTCAACTATGTTGCTTTCTAAATGGTTAACATTTCTTGGCTGTTACATACAAGAGCTGAATTAACAATATGTGAAATTTGAAATAAATAACCCACATGTAGCCAATCATGCTTGTCAGCGCCCCTCAAACCTGTAATGCTCCCTAAAGTCTAATGTTTGTCTAAACCCAAAGCGTTGCAGCCTTTAGTTACCCTGGCACTACCCAGGTCATCACCAGACCATTAAACGCCTCAAGAGGCTTCCAGTGAGCAAACAAAACAACTGCTTCTTCCAGTTCCAGTTGGTTTACAGGTGTTCTCATGTTTCGACTCTGCTAATCTTTTATTGTTTTCTTATAACAGGATTAATGGGAAACATGAATTCAGCAGTTTAACCTCCTGTTATTAACCTATAATGTAAAATAGTTCATCTCAGCTGTCTGTTAGCAAAAATGTAAGTGTAAGTATACATTTGAAGTGGTTCATTTTGGCCTGTCTTTGAAATGTATGTAAAGGGGTCTGCCCTCTCTTTTTACAAAGTTCAGTTTACTTATCTTGAGAACTGTACAGCTTGTGAAGTCTTTCAATGCTCTGCATTTAAAACAAAATGGTGGAAGGTCTATACAGTCTTTAAACTGTATGTATCATACTGTATGTAATAAACCTACTCCAAATTGGAGGAAAGGAAAAAAAATAAATAAACAAAAAAACTAAAAGCTAATCAAACTTATGTACTCGTACACAATTTACACAAAATAACCAACAGATATAGAAAAAGCTGTGTCAAAAAGCATGAGGAACAGTCAACAATAGTTATCCCAGACACAGACATCAAATACTTTGTTCATCATTCCACCTTACATAGCTGTTTCCTCTTCATCCTATCTGAAGGAGGGAGAAACATGATGCAAATTTAGCATGTTTAGCAACGTGTAGATATCAGCATTCCACATAATAGATACTCTGGCTTCTGTAACCTGTGATATTTTAAATCGTGTGCCACATTTCTTTTATATTTGTGTCTCTTTAGTTTCTGTTGATGTTTTGTCTATTCCTCCTATATGAATGATGCAATTGTCTTTGTGATCATCACATCACAACTGATGGCTTTGGTAAAAACCTGCTCTAAAGGTAAAGTGTGACAAGATGTCTTTTGTTATAAGTTGGCACTACATAAGTAAATGACCCCATGTCATCTACCCTCTCACTGATGTGTGATGTCATGATGATGCATCCTGTAACTTTATCTGTTCACAGCTTTCTACTGATGGGTTGACAGCTGAGAATGAGTTGGAAGAAGAATACCTACATAGCATTATACCCACTGAGCACTAATGAAGACTGTGAGATGCAACGGCTTTTCATGTTTTTAAATCAGCATCTCAGGCAGTATATTTTAAACATTCATCTAGCCAAAAAAGTTAAGATATAGTGGAGTAATGACTCTTTACTCCACTATTGTCAGGGTCCGATAGTGTTCATGTGTCTGTTGTTAGGGTCAATCAGTGTTTCCCGTTGTATTTTGAAATTCTGTTGTGTCTTATTCCATATGTCCTGTCAAGTCTTCTCCCTCAGGTGTGTGTGATTGCCTCTCCTCCCTAATGTGTCTCACCTGTGTCTAATTGTCTACCCGTCCCTTCTGTATTTAAACCCTGTGTTCCTTTCCTCCTGTGCCAGATTTTCTTGTCTTCCCAGTGAGCGGTCCAACATTAATTCCTAGTGAGTTCCTTTTGTTTTGCTCTTGTTTGTTTCACGATTACTGAGTTTGCGTGTCCTTTAGAAAGTACCTTTGCTATCTAGTTACATCTCCTGGTGTTGACCTATTTTCAGATTAAAATGACTTTGATTAAGAAGCTCCCTGTGAGTCTCTGCATCCTTGAATCCTCCAAAGACTATTCCTGATAACTATATCCTTACATATCATAGCATATTTTAACTGTGAAAAATATGTATTCAACATTTTGATATTGTAACATTTGCCCTCAAGTTGAAATTTTTGGCACACATGCACTATTCTTGCGTAACATTCTTTTGCCAAAAGGTGTTCAACAACCAGAAAGCAAATAATGGGTTCAGGCAATAAGATTGCAGATTGAAAAGATGTGAAAACAGTGGTCCTCAGACAAACACCACAGGCAGCGTAATATATTGTAACATATATTTATGCTGAGAACAGACCATGAGCTGCCTCAACAACCTTTCAGTCTACTTCAACATACCAGCTGAGCTACAGAAGTGTGGAAGCGCAGTATCATCGTCTGCAATCCAAGGTTCCTCCCAGGAAAGCAAACATGGCGATGGTGCAGTGATAGTGATGGAGCACATGTTGAAACCACAGAGCGAGCCTGTGGGTCGAGGTTACAGCATACTGCAAAATAAGGCCCCTGCTTTACGGACAGATGCAAACTGTGTAAGGTTGAGCAGTAGGAACAAGTTTAATCTGTTTACTTATGGAATTATTAACCCTCAATTACCAGCAGGCAATGTTTACTTATTGCAGTTCCTCAGGACAAAATGGTGAAAATCCTGTCTGGGTTAAAAAAGACAGCAGATTCAGAGAAAACATGACATATTAACCAAGCGTACAACCGATCTGCTGTCCATCCTTAGGTGTTGTTGCTTATATCTTAGACCGCAGTACATTACGATACATTCAGAGAATACACCTAAAGCAGCATTCTTTCCTCCTATATTATGAAAATGTCTTTATTGTGTTAAGTGTGAAGCTATTGAAATCCGATGTTGCTTACTGTTGTTTCTCCTCACCACAACATGGCCCTAATGAGCTAATATATATTTTTTTTTTTTCACAGATTTCTACTTGATAACTGGATAACCAATAGTTTTCATCAGCAAAATCACTTCAGTCCACCCCTTCATATGGAAGCTTACACAATAGTTCTTATGATGGTTTGTTGCGTTTAGAGACTAGTGTGTTTCAGTTTGTCCTTCATACACTGTTAGTCATCTGGTCCGGATCAAGTTCTAGCTGAGTCAAGTAAAATCACTGCCTTTGCGCTCCTGTCTGGCTTCCTATGCAGGCTAGATTAGAACATATGACAATGTGCTCTGTGGTTTAATCAGCATTTTGACAAGTTGTCATAAACTAACTGAAATTCATATATTGTTCAACTGTGTTCAAAGCTACTGCTGATGATGATCACCTGAATCAGTCTGCTCCCACAGCAGACTAATTTCACAAAAATAAACCTTTGAAAAATAACTTTCCTAATGCAAAAGTATGGGCAGTCCAGGGCTCATCAAGACCCCCTGACAAGGAAGGTCCAGATCAGCGACAAGGAAGCTGAGCAAAAGTGTTTATGTGATGAAAGAACAACATTTATCCTTGTTATTCAGAGCTCATTGTTGATATTACTTGCTACATTTTACAAATCTCATTACTGATTAATGTGTGACAAATGCTCTGCGATGCTGGAACTTTCCTAAGCAAAGAGAATGTATGAATAATGTTTTTAATCCTGTTTACTTATCAAACATACAGTTTTCATTCACACTGAGCAAACATGTTTTCCTCTGAAGGCAGACAATGATTCCCATGCAGAGCCACACGAATCGCACATGTGGCAGTTAACGGGCTGTTGCTCCACTCTGTTTACATAAATCGTTTGGAAAACTACTGCACACTGACTAATACTGTTCAGTGTCACACCACAAACAAGGGGAGGAGTTGACAGAGAAATCTTACGGGGCTTTCCTTTTCACAATGATTTGAACGGTAAATGTTTTGGAACCAGTGCCTGTTGGAGTGAACTCCATAACAGACGCAATCCCATCTTTGACCACAGTGTTTGTTGCAAAGGCTGTGTGGCGCTGTTTGTATTTTGGCTCAGAGGGGCAGAAGAGGAAACATTGAATGCAAAATCGGCACGATTTTTCATATAATAGAATGCCTCATGAGTCCAAACCACACCAAAGGCACATGTGCACATCCTTGGCTCATTAGCATGACACCTGCCAAGTGTGGAGAAGCAAAAGAAGCCAGTTGCCTTTTGGCAATTTTCACTCAATATACCATCATTATGTCACACCTGTGTTCTGTCATTTTCACACATTCTGTTCTTCCTCCACTGCTGACTTAACGGCAGAAAAACTTCACACAATGCCATGCTTCCTGTTCCTGTTTTTATGCAGGAAGAGGTGGGGTGCAAAACAACCCA